>PVJI01002147.1:87293-154273 GCA_004026765.1 Micronycteris hirsuta | reverse complement strand
TTATGAAATGTTAAAAAGTTTCGTATGAGGGCTCAGGAGAGAAGGCACCTAGGCCAGATCAGCTACCGGGAAATTTAGATCAGCCACAGCCAAGACGCTTCTGAGGTAAGCAAGCAAATACAACCAGAGAAACAAAATAGAACCAGAGACATTGAAGTTTAGAACATTCTGGCAGTAACCAGAGGGGAAGGGGAAGGGGGGAAGGGGGACAAGGGTATTCAGGACCTGCAATGAAAGACACATGGACAAAACCAAGGGGGAGGGGGGAAGCAAGGGAGGGAGGTGGGTTTGCCTGGGGTGGGGTGGGTGGAGGGTAAATGCGGACAACTGTAATTGAACAACAATAAAATAATTAAAAAAAAATTAAAACTGAAGCTGACAGTAAAAAAATGTTCAACTCATTAATAATCAAAGGTATACTAATTAAAATTATAACTATGCTTTCCTTAACAAATTAGCTTTAATAAAAATAATATTTGCTTCTTTCCAGCATTTTCATAAATATATGGGGAAGCAAATACTGGAATAAACACCATTCTCAAAACAATTGGGCAATATTCAGCAGAATTTAATAATATTTATGCTCTTTGAGCAATGAAAATTTAAATATTATAAATCTTATCCTAGGTAAAGACAAAATTTTAAACAGAAAGACATCCTTTCATAGAAATAACTAAAAACCTAAATATCCAATAACAGGGGAAGAGTTAAATAAATTATAGTACACTCATATAACCGAATATAGTGCAGAAACTAAAAGTTATGTTTGTGAAAAATAGTTTAATAATGTGGTAAAATGCTTATCTGTTGGGCAGTAAAAAAAGGCAGGATAAAAACTCCAAATGCTGTTTTCCATAAAGACAAAGAAAAGGAAGAAGGGAGGGATAAGTAGAGAAAATCTATAGGATAGAAACATATCAAAATTAGAATAATGCTTATCTCCAGGAAATAGTATCATGGATAATTATCATTTTATAATTTCCTAAATTTTCATAATATTTCACAATGAGCACATCTTACTTTTATAACCAGAAAAAATATTATTTAAAATAAATCTGGGCTGGCAACACAGCAGCAGCGTAGGAGAATCTTTCTCACACTTCCTCCCAGAACCAAACTGGAAATAAAAATAAAGAAGGAAACAGCCAACAGATAAAAACAACTGAAGACTACCTGAAAAAGAGACTTGGCCAAGGATGGGCAGAAACCACCTCGAGGCCGCAAGGAAGGGTGGGGACGCAAAGGGGGATGTGCCTGGATTGCAGAGTTCTGAGAGGTGTCAAGGCTGTGGGAACTTCCCCCTGAGCGGAGTGAAGCCTGGACCCCAGACCTGGCTCTCAAGCACAGGGCGTCAGTGCCAAGAGCAGCCGCCCACTAACCATGCAGCAGCGAGAGGCCACCGGGATTTGTCTACTGGGGAGAAACAAAGCCCGCTGGAGACAAAGCCACTATTTCTTTTCTTAAAAAGGGCCAAAGCACAGGGGTTTTTTATTCGCAGCAACTCAGCTTGGGCTACAGTGAAGGGAGGGCAGCGCAGACTGGAGTTGCCCCAGGGCAGACTGGAGGGGCGGCACTGGAGAGAGTCGTCGGGGAGAGGCTGCAGAGAATTTTGTGCTGGGTCACACTTCGATCCAAAGCAGCCATCTTTCTTAAGAAGAGCAAGGCCCTCCCAGGGAAAATACAATTACCCCACACCATTGGATACTGCTCGCCCCACTCTCTGGAATCCTGCCCAACCCAACCTGCATCTTTTGTGTGTGTCTATTTCTTCCCCAATCCTGCATCTTAAGCCTTGCTAAGGAGACAGCAACATACGCAGACTCAAGTTGTGTCAGAGACTAGCTTTAGGGTGCAGCCATTCCATATACTTTGCCAGGAGCCAGACTGGCGCTTCCCCGTCATGGGAAAGCCACAGAAACACCCTCCTGTTTTCTGGCAGAACTAAACTCTGGGCTCTGGAGGCCCCACCTGCTTGCCTACTGGAGGCTCTGCAATGCTGACCTCAGGTAAATAATCCGGGACGGACTAAAACCTGTGACTCAGGGGTGGAGGAACACACAGTCTTCCCCAAAGTCTGAACAGCACCTCCCATGGAAGATCCAGGGGTCCCATCACTGCTGATTCCGCCAGAAGCCCTCGCAGAAACAGTCAGGTCAGTGACTAATCTAAGATCGACAGAAAGCCAACAAGCAGAGGCAGGCAGAGGCAGATCCTGTGGTGCACTGGGACGTCTGCTCTCCCAACCTTGGGTCCAGTGCTGATCAAAGCAGCCTGGCCGATCCAATGCATCACCAAGTCCCAAGGAAACAGCCACAAACTGTGGATCACTCGAAGCTTTGAAAATGTTGCCAAGAGCTGGACATGGCCAGCACCCGACATCAGCTTACACCAGCTTCAGACAACAGCAGAGCTGTGTCCAAAGGGGGAACCCAGCAGGCAGGCACTAAACTCTGCTGAGACAAATTCCATGTTATTCTTTTCCATTATTTTCATTATTTTTCCTTTTTATAGCCTTTTTATTATTTTCTTCTATTTTTGTTTCTCCATTATCTTGGACATCTCTTATTTACTCTTACTTTTTGTTACTGCATTTTTTCTTCTTTCCTTTTTGTATTTTTGTTATACTTTCTCTTTCTTTGTCCTTTTCCCCATTTTCCTCTTTCTATTCCTTATTCTTATTATTTCTTTTCCTTCTCTCATAATCACTTTTCTCTTCTATGGTCTGCTCTTATTTTTTTCTTTTACTATTCTATTTCTCTTTCCACTTTTATTAGTCTTTGCTCTTTTGACATTGATTTTGCTGCTATTGTTGGGATTTTTTTTTGGCTTGTTTTGTTTTTGTTTTTTTGTGTTTTTTTTTCTGTCAGACCCAGTACACAGCATACAAGACATGGTGGGGGTTGAGTCTCTTAGTCAGCTGGAGAGAAAATCCTACCAGTGAACAGGCCAACAACAACGGAGTCCCAAATACAATAGGAGAAACCCCTTAACCCACACAAGGGACAACTCTAGAGCATCCGGCTCAGGAGATCAAGGAGGCTGCACCACTGGGTCCCACAGGACTGCTAACACAGAAGGCCACCCCAAGAAGACGGGGAGTCAAAGCAGAGCTATCTAATACATGGAAACAAACCAAGAGACAGCTAAAATGGTGAGACAAAGAAACAACCTCCAAAAGAAAGAAAAAGAGAAATCCTCAAAAAAGAGCTAAATGAAATTGAGGCAAGCAATTTATCACAGAGTTCAAAGTAATGGTCATAAGGATGATCAAGGAACTCAGGGAGAACTACAGAGAGTTCAGTGGGAACTACATCAGCATGAAAAAAAACATAGAAATGATGAATAAAACCAGCTGGAAATAAAGAATGCAAAATCTGAAATGAAGAATAAAAAGAAGGAAATAAAAGTAGGCTAGATAAGGCAGAGGACTGAATCAGTGATTTGGAAGACAGGTAGGAAACAATACCCAGTCAGAGCAATAAACAGAAAAAAGACTTAAAAAGAACAAGAATAGTTTAAGAAGCTAAGGGGACTTTAGTCAAGAAGGTGGCATAAGCAAACCCAGCTCACCACCTCGCACAACCACATCAAATTACAACTGAATTATACACTAACGAGCAATCAGAACCATCGGAAATTGAGATGAATCAAAGTCTGACAACTACAGAATTAAAGAGGCCACATCCATCCAGACTGGCAGGAGGGGCGTAGAGGTAGAATGGGCTGGTCCCCCATCCACATGTGGTGGATAAAATTTTGGGAGGGATATCTCTAGAGTGAGGAATTCCAGCCCCATACCACACCCCCAGGCCAGGGTTCCAGTGACAGGAAGATCAGTCCCCATAACTTCTGGCTGCAAAAACCAGTGGGTCAAAGTCAATGGAAGAAACTTCTGGAGTCCCAAGCAGTTCCTCTTAAAGAACTCACACACAGACTACTCAGACTCAGTCCCTCTGAGCTCCAGCCCTGGGGTAGCAGCTAGAAAGGCACCAGAAGCATACGGGGAGGAATTGAAGTGCCTGACATCAAGGCAAGAGCTCCCAGACAGAAAAGTGAGCAGAAGCCATTGTTCCTTTTCAGAACCTTCTCCCCACAGAGCCAGGCGGGCGGGTACCATATATGAGACTTCATCAACTTGCATAACAATGTTTGCCCCATGCTGGAGATTCCTGAGACTCCACTCTACCCAACTTACAGGCCCACTCAAGCTTTTAACAGTGACTTTTCCATATGAATGGCTGGTCTTGGCTTATGTTTGACAGCCTCCTAAATCCTCTCAATAAGCAACAGCCAGTTTCATCAAGACCCCACTGCTGTACCCCTTGTTCTATGGCCCCAGACCCAGGACTAGGAGCAGCCAGTCTAGATTCATAGCTTGGCTTCACCTGGGAATCTCCAAGCCCGGCACAGAACTAACCATCACAGATTGCCTTACAGCCCATGCAGGGAGGCACCAGGCAGAACACAGGTAGTAGCTGACCTTGGCCTGAACCACCTGGGAAACCCAAGTGCCTGTGCACCCAGTTGACAGATACAGAAAACATCAGACCACCACCACCCTGTCCCTGCACAAGTGATCTACGGAGGGTAGATGATGGTGGTCAGTAGTCAAGCTAGTCCTTGCAGCTGACTGGCCTGGGTAAATCTCTTCCATTGACCCACCAACAGCAATCAAGGCTCAACTACAAGAGGAGGGTATACTCAGCTGACACAAAGGGTGCACCTTGAGTACCCAGCTTGGGTGATAGGAGAGGCTGTGCCACTGGACCCTACAGGACACCTACTACATTAGGCCACACAACCAAGACATGCAATTGAAGCAGCTCTACCTAATACATAGAAACAAACACAGGGAGGCTGCCAAAAGAAGACAAAAAAACACGGTCCAAGTGAGAGAACAGATAAACACACCACAAAAAGTACTATACAAAAGGGAAATAAGCAATCTATCAGATGCAGAGTTCAAAACACTGGTTATAAGGATGCTCAAGGAACTTAGTGAGGACCTCAACAGCATAAAAAAGATCCAGTCAGAAATGAAGGATTCACTAATTGAAAGAAAGAACAATTTACAGGGAAACAACAGTAAAGTGGATGAAGCCAAGATTCAAATAGATGACTTGGAACATAAGGAAACAAAAATAAGCAATCAGAAAAACAAGAAGGAAAAAAGAAGCCCCCAAAACAAGGATAGTGTAAGCAGCCTTTAGGACAACTTCAAGCATTCCAACATTCTCATCATAGAGGTGCCAGAAGGAGAGTGAGAGCAAGAAATTGAAAATCTATTTGAAAAAATAATGTAAGAAAACTTACATAATTTGGTGAAGAAAACAGACATGAAAGTCTAGGAAGTACAGAGAGTCCTAAACAAAATGGATGTAATAAGGCCCACTCCAAGACACATCATAATTAAAATGCACAAGGATAAAGATAAAGAGAGACTCTTAAAAGCAGCAACAGAAAAGCAGTTAGGTACTACAAAGGAGTTCCCATCAGACTATCAGCTGATTTCTCAAAAGAAATTTTGCAGGCTAGAAAGGATTGGCAAGAAATATTCCAGGTCATGAAAAGCAGGGACCTGCAGCCAAGACTATTCTACCCAGCAAAGCTATTGTTTAGAATCAAAGGATAGATAAAAAGCTTCCCAGACAAGAAAAAACAAAGGAGTTCATCATCACCAAACCTTTCTTATATGAAATGTTAAAGGGACTTATTTAAGAAAATAAACACTATGAACAATAAATATATATCTATCGATAACTGACTCTAAAAAACAAACTAAGCAAACAAGAACAGAGACAGAATCATGGATAAAGAGAGCATTTTGATGGCTGCCAGATGGGAGGCGTGTGTGGGGGACTGCGTGAGAGGTGAGGGGATTAAGAAGTACAAATAGGGCCCTGGCTGGTGTAGCTCAGTGGATTGAGCACAGGCTGGGAACCAAAGGGTCCCGGTTCGATTCCCAGTCAGGGCACATGCCTGGGTTGCAGGCCAGGTCCCCTGTGAGGGCCATGTGAGAGGCAACCATACATTGCTGTTTCTCTCCCTCTCTGTCTCCCTCCTTTCCCCTCTCTCTAAAAATAAATAAAAATCTTTAAAAAAAAAAAAAAAGAAGTACAAATAGGTAGTTACAGAATAGCCACGGGAAGTAAAGTACAGTATAGGAAATGGAGTAGCCAAAGAATTTATACGCATGACTCATGGACATGAACAATAGTGTGGGGATTGCCTGAGGGAGTGGGAGGTGCTGGGTGGAGTGGGACAAAAGGAGAAAAATTGGGACAACTGTAATAGCATAATCAATAAAATATAATTTAAAAAATAATGGAGCTTAGGGACATTAAATGTAACAATATCTGTATCACAGGGATACCAGAAGTAGAAGAAAGTGAGCAAGGGATAGAAAACCAGTCTGAAGTAATGATGACAGAAAACTCCCCTAACCTAATGAAGGAGAAAGTCACGCAAGTTCAGGAAGCACACAGATTATGGAATTTCCTCAAAAAATTAAAAATGGAACTGCCTTTTGATCCAGTGATTCTACAGCTGGGAATATACCCTAAGAATCTCAAAACACTAATTCAAAAAAATATATGCACCCCTATGTTCACAGCAGCATTATTTATAATAGCCAAGATTTGGAAACAGCTTAAGTGCCCATCAGTAGATGAGTGAATGAGTAAACTGTGGTACATTTACACAATGGAATATTACACAGCAGTTTAAAAAAAAAAGAATTCTTACCTTTTGCAACAGTATGGATGGAACTGGAGAGACTATTATGCTTACTGAAAAAAGCCAGTTGGTGAAAGACAAATACAATCTAAGCCATATGATCTAAGCTATAAGTGGAATCTAATGAACAAAATAAACGGACGAACAAAAGAGAATCAGGGGCAGGCTGACAGCTACAAGAGTGGGGAGAGGAGGTGGGACTGACTGAAAGGTAAAGGGATCAAAGAATATACATGGATGACCCATGGACATGGGTAATCGATGGCGTGGGGACTGCCTGTGGGAAGGAGTAGGGGTGGGCGGAGTGGAGGGCGGCAAAGAGTGAAAAATCAGGACAACTGTAATAGCATAAATAATATTTAAAAAATAAAAAGCATAAACTGAAAAATAAATAAATCTGAAAGCTAAAGGAATTACTGGTTTTAATACTATCCTCAATCATTTTACCAGAAAGTAAATTATAATGGCCTCTCTTAATAGATTCTGATTATCCTTTACAAAAATAGATAAAGGACTACACCAGCCTGGGTCTGAAAGAAATCAAGTAAACAGTCAAACTTTGATAAAAAAATATATATATAATACTAGTTTTCAAATTTTAGTTTATATAAAAACCATTGGAAGTTTGGTTAGGAATGTTGATTTCTGGGCCAACCTCCAAAAAAATTCTGATCCACTGACTGTGGAATGGGACTTGAGAATCTTTCATTTTTAGCAAATTCCCCAGATAATTACTACGCTACTGTCTAAGGACTGTACTTTGAAAAACACTGAATTAAAACACATTCACAGGGTGACATTAAGTGGTAACTGTTTTCTGTCAGGCCATCAGAACACAAGGCCCTAAATGCTTCTCTTTCACTAGTAATTGGTAAAAACAGAAAAATCTGAATACAATTTCATATGCTTTTTCATGATATTATATCTCAGACAATAAATCCTTACCTGCCCAGTTCAGCTATGTCAATTTTTCTTCTTCCAAAAATGAAAAACTGAGTTAGTAATATATCAAAAAATGCCACAGAAAACTGGTACTAAGTGTGGAGATCAGCGGAGCCTAGTTTTCCCGGCCGTGTGAAGCCAAAATCTGACTGTCCATTCATGACGGTAGCTGACAATAAAAATTAATCCAAATAATAATGCTAATGCATTAAATTTACTACCCCCTTTTCCTGTTTTCATGAGGAAATGATAGGAATAGCTAGGTATTAATATGTTAATAGCCTTTAATAGTTTTGTCCTCTATTTACTTAAAAGGAAAAAACCTCAGCAGGAATCAACTCAACCTTTACCATAATAGATTCTTTGACCAAAGTTCCAACATGACGCATCCAAATCATTTTTCCCCCACTCAGTTTCTTTCCTCTTCTAAAAGCAGTAGCAAGAGAAAGCTGGAATTCCTCAAGGTATAAAAGCTGTATTACAATCTTCTTTTTAAAATTGTTACCACGTTTTATTTAATTATTAAACCACAGTTGCAACATTTAGCCTAAGAAAGTGAGAAAATATCTTACTTCATACCTTACGTATTGATTATTTAAATATAAAACTCTGTCTTGACAGAACTATACTGCACCACAAGGCCTACTCTGTGGATTAAAATGAGGGCAGGGTTGTGGCCTATAGTCTCCGGACATCCATATACTTAGTATGTAAAAGTAAACTGCCTGATCTTGCTAGGATCCCAACAGAAATATTAGAAATTATCTTTATTAGAGGGTGCCAACTTCCATGTACTCTTCAAAGCTACTCCTTTCTTCATGACTTGAAACACAGAAAGATTTATACTTCCTAAAACATATGGAGAAAAGAACCTTGTGGGGTAATGACTGTGGGCCCAAGGTAACAGCAAGGCAATCTCTCAAAAAGAAATAAACGAAACTCAATGTATAAGTACACTTTCTATTTTCTAGCAACACACTTTCATAAATGTCTTTTTTAAGATAAAACACATTCATGTTGGGTTAATCACTCATATTTTTAGTTCATTATTCCCCAAACTTCAGTCGTCCAAGCACCACTTCAGAATTCTTACCATAGCTGCATCCTACCTGTATTATCATCTACCTAGTATGTCTTTCAATTAACTTATTTTTTGCCCTACCCTCGGTGATAGTATCTATATTATATTTTTCTCCTAACTTAAAATTATCTGATGGTACCAAAATTTGGTAAACACTACCTTGGTGCATATGGTTTTATTAAAAGTACTAACAGTGCTCTGGGAGACTTGGGAAGGGTGTATTTGGGGAGAAAGCTATACTAGCTGTGATGGTACGGGTGGTGCCAAGATTAAGTAAAAAGGGGAGTTCTTTACACAGCCAGAGGTTAGGAAGAAGGCACCTGAGAAACAGTTTGAAGAACAAAAGCAGAAAGGACACCAAGGACAACCAGAACTTATTTTGCAGTTTGCCCCCCCCAATACACGCAACCTCTCCAGCAGCCTGTGACACTCCTATTAGAGGAGCACTATTAAAAGAAGCCAATAGTATCTACCTTACAGGAACATGTAAAGGACCTGAAGCACTGCTTAAAGTTAGGCAAAAATCTGTCACTTGCTAATTTAGGCACTGAATAAATTACTTAACTTTTTGAGTCTGAATTTCCTCAAAGTAAAATGGAATTGATAATACCTATCTCACAGGTTACTGGGAGGCTTACATGAGGTACTTAATTAATGTAAAGTGCTTGGTAAATAGAGGGCAGTCAATAAATAATAGCAAACAATATGCTATTAAAAGAAGCACTAAACTGAGATCATGGATTCTCAACATAGGAAATGCCCAGATGTCCCATTATAACTTAGGGTATGGTCACAGATGTCAAATCCAATGACTGAACTACAACATTCATATACCTGAAATTGTGGTACAGTTTAACTACCCACTGCCTAATTCCTTATCATCTCAGCACATGAGCAAATACCAGTAACGTGAAATGTGATTCAGGGAGTTTTAGAAGTGGCTGTTCCACCTGTCAGCTGGGATCCCAGCATCTCCGGCCTAATGGCTGACACTTTAGCCCTGGGCTTTGCCGTGGCAAAACAGGCATAGGAAGGACTGGTTCTCAAGTTAGCCAACTACCCACAGATAGATGACCCAGGAAACCGCGGAGCACCAAAAAATTCCAAAGCTGCTTTCACTGGCGGAGAGGGTCAAGCCATCTGGGGCTTGGCCTCCTATTTTGAAGACCTCTTCCATCTGTCAAGCCAATTGATAAGGTCTCTATGCCATATCGTTCCCAAAATGCCATTAACAGGGCCTGATGAAGTTTCCGAGAGCCAACGAGGGCAACTCTCTGAGCTCAAGGCTCATTCAATCCCCACAAAACGCAAAGTTCGCCACTAGTTCAAATTCCACCCTGTCTAGGAGAAAAGAAAATGTGACGTCAAGCTCTCTGGGGCACCTAAGCAGCCTAGATGGATCACAGTGTTTCTGACACCTGGGCGCCAGGGAATGCTCTCCGTTGCTGACTGCCCAGAGCGACTGTCCCTCCCAGTCAGTCCCCCTGACCCGGCTGCCCCACACCCATGGAAGGCCGGCTGAGGGGCAACTGCCGCCCGCGCGGCCCCATAGACCCCGCAAGTGGAAGGGGACGAAGTCCTCGCAAACCCGCTCCGCCCGACTCCGTGGTTCCATCAACACCCAGCTCCCGCCCCCAAGATCCGGGTTTGGCTCCTGTCCTGGAATGGGTCTGTAGACAGGAGGACTAGGGGCCAGGGCCGTAGCGGGAGGCCGGGTGAGCTAAGCGACCTGCCTGGGGTTCCAGCGATCCCAAGAGGAAAGAAACGAGGACTGGGAGGGGCCGGTCCGTACCTGTGGAGCCGGGACCGCCGCTCCGAAACACGTAACACGCAGTGCATTGTGGGACCAACCCAGCGTCCAACGTGGCTGCCGCCCAGGATCAAACCCCGCCCCCATTCTCTGGGCTCGCCCAGGCCAATCAGGTTCTGCGGGGAGGACACACTGACCCGTCCCCTCCCGGGGCGAGGTAAGCCCGCCCACTCCAGGAGAAATTGGCTGTGTTTCACGCACCTACGCCAAGAGGTGGGCAACTCCGTGCTGAGAGAATATGCTGTCCCTCCTGAATGAGACAAATCTTCTGCCTGCCGCCTGCTAGAGGTAGCCAATTGATGTTTCCCTCTTACATGATATTTCTCTCCGTCTCTTTCTCTTTCTCCCGCCCTTCCCCTCTCTCTAAAACTAAATAAATAAAATCTTTAAAAAATAAGTGAAGAGTCTCCTTGAATATTTGGTGTAGGTTTAAGGATAGACTTCATGAGACAATTAAATAAAAACTACTGGAGAACTATAAGCTGAACAACTGCTAGAGCTTGGACAGAGTCAGGAAACATTCAGTTTTTGACCAACTGGGATAGAGAAACCTTATGAAATACCTGGAGCATTTTGTAGAGAGATCTCAGAAAGGTCACGCTTGAGAGATGTTATTTTAAAAATAAAAGGCCGAAGTGAGAGGCAACAAGCATTTATTTGAGATTAAAAAAAAATTGGAAAGCACTGATTAAGGCAGAAACCCAAATTGCGTTCCAATTAGAAGGCAAAGGGGTATTTATGAGAAAGGAGATCAATCACGGGTACATCAATAGGAAGAAGGCATTTCTATTGGTGCCAATAAGCTAACGTAGTTAATTTTTCAGTCTTGTCATAATAGCTGCTTTCTTGTTATCTTTGCAAACAGTTCCTTGGGACACAATGCTGCCTTAGGCGCAGGCCAAAGGTTGTTTTGCCCTGTTTCAACAGCATTCCAAAGGTTCGAGGCATAAGATGTGCAAGGAAGGCAGTTGCTCTGGATGACAATTCTGACTCCATTTAAAAGTGGTTCCACTTATATTATTTTTTAGTTAAATTTATTGGGGGTGACATTGCTCACTAAGATTATATAGGTTTCAAGCATACAAGTTGATAAT
Source organism: Micronycteris hirsuta (assembly GCA_004026765.1). Lineage (NCBI taxonomy): Eukaryota > Metazoa > Chordata > Mammalia > Chiroptera > Phyllostomidae > Micronycteris > Micronycteris hirsuta. The sequence continues at coordinate 142,611 of PVJI01002147.1, read as the reverse complement.
ATATCATGTGTATATTGGGTTGTGTGCCCACCCTCCAGAGTCAAATCTTCCATCACCATATATTTGACCCCCTTTACCTCACTTTCCTTTCTCTGGTAGCCACCAGACTGATGTCTGTGTCTATGAGTTTTTGTATTTCTTGTTTGTTCATTTGTTGCTTCCAGTTTTATATCCCACAGATGAGTGAAATCATATGGTTCTTAACTTTTTCTGCCTGACATTTTGTTTGGCATCATATTCTCAAAATCAATCCATGTTGTTGAAAATGGCAGTATTTCATCTTTTCTTATGGCTGAGTAGTATTGCATTGTATATATGTTTCACATCTTCTTTATCCACTCATCTAACAAAAGACACTTCAGTTGTTTCCTTGTCTTGGCTGCCGTGAATAACGCTGCGGTGAACACAAGGGTGCATATATCTTTGTAAATAAATGTTTTCAAATTTTTCAGGTTACAGAGATAAGGCTAAAGTAGCCTAAGAGTGAAGGCTGTTCTAAACTCACCCATACAAAGCTGAAAAAGCTTGTCTGCAAGTAAATTAACTGCTTGCTTGAATGAAACTTAATAATATTTAAAGAAAGACAACAAAATCCAGGTACTAAACTATGTAATGTCCACAATATCCAGTATTCAATTAAAAAATTACTGTACAGGGTGGAGCAAAAGTCAGTTTACAGTTATGAGTACATGAAACAGTTTATTCTTGTACTTTTATTTATTAATGATTGTATTATTTTCCCTGTGAACAGCTGTAAATCTGCTTTTGCCCCACCCTGTGTATGTGAAGAAGCTGTGTCACAGATCCTGCCAGCAGAAATCCGTATGCTGAGGCTGGCGTATGAATAAATTCACGCGTAGTTTATAAATGACTAGAAGAACCTGGAGTACGCGACCCCCCTCTGATCAACAGAGAGAGGCCCTGAGCCTTGTCCTGACAGGCTTTTATTGCTGTCCTTGGGCACACCACATCCGAATGGTACCCATTAACCATGCGTAGATTGTAGATTCACGTAGGTGATAGACAGCCAGGAAGGCACAGCAAAAGGAGAGATATGCAAATGAAAAGACAACAGGTTTGGGGCTGAACTTTGAAAGGATTAGCATCAGTCTAAGGAAGCTAGATAAGCATTAGCATTTGTTCTTTCGATCCAGGGAGAGAGAGATTTTTAGCAAGAGCAAGACTTAATTAACTCTAGGAAATATGCCATCCTGATTTACCCACAGGAAATCTCGTTGTCACACACGTGGGGCCTGCTTGCCGTCCCATGTTCCACTAGTGCTTTCTCTTAGACGTGAAATGTTAGAGCTACATTTCCCACGGTGAGAGGCATGGATTCCTCTTCAAAGCTGGGAGCTGGAAACCATAAACAGAAAAATCAGTCACTAAGAACAGACTCAGAAATGACACAGACAATGAAATTAGCAAATAAGGACTTTAAAACAGCGATTATATATATAGTCAAGATTTAAAGGAAAACGTAAGTATAATGAAAGAAATAGAAACTATAAAAAGAACCAAATAAAACTTTTAGATATGACCCTAGATTGTGTTAGCTTCTAGATTAGCATTTAAGGAAGTTGTGGGAAGGAAATTCAAAGAAGTAACTGAAACTCTCCCAAAAGATTGTCAGCCTTGTACCCTGTTAAAATTATAGACAATGTTCAGGCTATGGGAAGAATTTGCAGATCATTAATTATTTGAATTTATGATACCTGGAAAGGAGTTTTGTCCCAGGTGTCAAAGGTTATGTTGTTTTTCAAAGGCTCTCCAGGTACTCCCTGGGCCAGTGCCCTATAGGCCTAGTCACAGAGGCAGCCCTAACATGGGTTGGATGGTCCCCACCCTCCACCAGGCTCTTACCTCCCTTCTTTCCATATACCCCCTTCCTGTCTGTGCACTGGGTGATCTGCCGCCTGCAGGTGGAATACTGATCCAGGAGAATGATCACAATATTGATGAGAGCTGTTTAACTGGGGAATTGAATCACGTCAAGAAGTCCATGGAAATAGATCCCATGTTGCTCTCAGGTATGGCCTGTGGTCACCCCAGTTTCCACTCTGCCTCCCCCGAATCAGCCAGGCCACAGAGACCTGATCTAGACCCTGCTCTCCCTTCTGGCCCTATCCCATTTCCTTCTAGATTCAAGTGGGACCGTAGCATATTACTGAGTTGAATACAAGGACATCGGGTAACTTAAAAGAGGTCGTCGATGAAGCAAGTGCTTATAGGGGCCTTGGAGGGGCTCTGCTGGTTGAGGGTGAGTTGTGTGGGAAGGAGCCTCACCCTAAAGCAGTTAGACACGTTTTTCTCTTTATCCCTCAATTTTCTTCATCCATTTTAAATAGGTCCAACGCTTGGCCTTTTCCTAAAGTCTGTTGAGTATATTGTTATCCACGGGGAGCAAAGGAAGACAGATTGTTTTTTTTTTCTAAGTTTGTTTTTCACGCCAACACAAGGCTAGGTGTAAAAAACAACACTCCTCCTATTTTCTCTTTTTTCATACAGAGACCCGTGTCATGGGAGGTTCTGGCTGGGTGGTAGTGACTGCCGTGGGTGTCAGCTCCCAAACCAGAATTATCTTTACCCCCTTGGCACCAGTGAAGGAGAAGAGGAGAAAATCCTATACTGACTTACACTCTCACCAAGTGTGTCTTTTCCCATACCATTGCCAAAGTTGGACTTGTATAATTAGACTATTTAACTTTCTTTCCAATTTGAAAAGTGAAAAAAAAATTACCTCATTGTTTAGTTTGCAATTTTTATATTATTAGTGAGGATGATAATTGTTTTGTATGTTTCTTGGCCAAATGTGTTTCATCTTTTATAAATTGCTCATTCATCTGTCTCTTTGGCTAAACAATGTATGAGTACTATCAGTTTGGCGAAACTCTATATTTAAAAGAAGCTTCTTCAAATATTATAAACTCTATTAACCAAGGATAAAATGTTTCAGTCTTAACAAGGATTCTCATTTCCCAGACTACTATTTTGAATGTTAGCTTGTTTGGATCCAAAATCCAACAATCTCTTTAATGTTCTCCCTTTAAAAAAAAAAATAGACTTGCATTCTATACTTGCCAGACAGTCATATTGTCATAATCTTCCAGGGGGAGAATCAGAGCACGAAGTATGGTACTTAGTTAAAGTCACAAAATGATTCACTGGCAGGCAGAGATCTCAAATCCACCATTACATCTTATGCTTCAATTATGCGCCCCACACTTTCCTTTTCCAGCTCACTCCCAACCAGTCTCATTTACTGGAATAAAGAGCCAGTTAGTATTCATAGGTTTTATCCAAACACATAAATATGTAAGTCATGAAAGAATAAAGTGATCACCCATAAGCTAGAAATTATTTCTTGTTCCTGTTTACAAATGATGTTTTAATTACTGTATACTTTTTTGGCTAAAGAAAAAAATAACTTAGAAATAATTTTCCCTTCAGCCAAAATTTAGTGAGAAATATGTTTTAGTACAGTGGCGCTTGCACAGAGAGAAAAACCTCAGTGTGACATTGCTGCTAGGGTTTAAGAAAAAACAAGGTAAGCTACAAGGAAAGCACTTTAAACTTTTATTAGAGGAGAGGAGAGGATTTAGGTGGAGAAAGTTCTCCAAATCCAAAATACAGTTTCCCTAACTGCTATAAATATATCCATCATTTCTTTGCCACCGCATATGGCAGTGACCTTGTAGGATACATGGAGTGAAGAGAAAAGCCTATTTCAGAAATGAGGTTTTGGCTGTGTGGAGAAAGGAAGAAGCAAAGACCAGGGAAGCCACTGAGATTGGAGACAAGGACACACGAGCAGGACAAGAGGAGATGTCCAGTCCATGCCAGAAATCATAGTGGTCTATTGGGAAAAACATGTTGGAGAGGTCAAGTTTCTCCATGGGCTAGACAAATAGCCACAAGAGACAGGAAAGCCTTGGCTTCTCCCACTTGGTGAGAAACCAGCCTCTTTAAGCCTGGAGGCTAGCTCTGAGTTAATGGCAAACTCTGGGCTGGAGGTACAGGAGCAGAGGGCAGGCACCACATTTTGAGATGCATTGACTGACCCAGCTAGGCAACCATATTAGAGACTAAGTTGTGGGGTATTTTGCTTGGCACACCCAACTTAACCTTTCAGTTTAAGTTCTTGACTGAGATTCCTGCGAGCATTAATCTATCAAATTATATGATCCATTCCCACTTAGCCACAGCTGATTGAACCATCTGACCAAAGGAGTTGGCTAGCAACCAGCTGGACTCTATTTGACCTAAAAAACACAAAAAATGAGTTGGTCAGAGGCTATGTACGTGGAGCTGCAAGGTCAAGTGGAAGGTACACTAGAGAATCCATGAAGTGCCCTACATGGCAAATAGAATTAATCATCAGAACATAGCCTTGTGTTCAAAGTGTCACAGCCCCGGGTCATCTCATGAGAAGTTTGAATCAGGCTGAGGCAGCAGCCAGAGAATGCACCTTTCTGGGGAAGCTCAGAAAATGAGCAATTTCTGAGCACCTGCAAAGAGACCATTGGATGTTATATAGGATTATATCATTTAATTCTCACAACACTAGTATTTGGTGTAAAAAGAATCTGAAGCTCTAAGAGGTTAACTAAACTGCTCAAGATCTCAAAACTAAGAAGAGACACAATTGGTAATCAAAGTCAGGCCACTTTTATTTTGGGCACCTTGTCTCCCAGGGACTAAAATACTAGCAGCCACCAACTGCGGCCCCTATCCATCTTGGGCAGTGTGAAGGTTAACGTTATGGGTTAACCTGGCTGGGCCACAGTGATTACTAGCTGGTCAAACATTATTCTTAATGTTTCTGGATGAGATTAACATTAAAATCTGTGAATTTTGAGAAAAGAAGTCCATCCTCCATGATGTGGGTGGGCCTCGTCTAATCAGCAGAAGGTCTAAATAGAACAAAAACTGACCTCTGAGCAAAAAAGAATTCTTCCAGCAGGTGGCCTTCAGACTTAAAGTGAACTGCAGCATTGGCTCTTCCCTGGGTCTCCAGCCTCCTGGCCCACACGTCAGACTTTCGACTTGCCAGCCTCTATAATCCCATGAGCCAATTACTTAAAATAAATCTCAATTGCTCTCTCTCTCTCTCTCTCCTCACACACACACAGACACACACACATATATCCTATTGGTTCTGTATCTGTACAACCCTGGCTGATACAGGCAGTGATGGATAACTACCACTGGATTCTCTTTTCAATCTAGAAGAATTAGGACCATTGCTTCTAACATCTTGGGCTCATAGAAAAGATCATTCAAAACCACATAATAAGATATGTTACAAAACTCCTTTCCCTTGTATATTAAGTCTTATTAGATTCTACTTTACTGACCTTGTCTTCAGATTCCAGCTTAGCTCAGTGTTTAAATCCTGGGAATATATAAATTCACCAGGATATTACTTGTCATACTTTACCACCAGCAATAATAAGTACTGATTCTGAACCGATATTCTTCCGCACAATCGCAAATCTCCATAATCTCTCTCTGAAGACAAATGTCACTGATACCTGCAAGTGTCAGAGAGGAGAGGTTAATTTGAAAACTTTTATTGGCTGTAATTTGTTTGAAGTTGGTGAACAGAATCACAAATCAACCTAAAGGTGTGCTCCAATACTCTTCGTTAGGATAGAAAATTTTTGGAAAGCTGTGGGGAGGGCGAGCCAAAGTCGAAACCTCAGATCATTCAATTACATGCATTCTATTTTGAAACATTTTCTCATTTCTGGCAACCAGTAACTATTTTGAGGGGAAAGTGAAGATTGTATTTATTAAAATTGTATTGTGAGCCTTGTGACAAGTGACAATGATATACTGTAGACTACAAATTGCCCATGTTTTAATAAAGTAAAATTAGTAATAATAACAAATTTTGAAATGTATTTTGAAATAACAAGGCATACTCATAAATAACCCATGGTTTAAGGAAAAATTACAACAGAAAGTATGGCTGTTAAAATTGTACAATGAAAATACTACATATGGTCCTGGCTGGTGTAGCTCAGTGGATTGAGCGCAGGCTGGGAACCAGAGGGTCCCGGTTCGATTCCCAGTCAGGGCACATGCCTGGGTTGCGGGCCGGGTCCCCAGTGAGGGCCATGTGAGAGGCAACCATACATTGCTGTTTCTCTCCCTCCCTTCCCCTCTTTCTAAAAATAAGTAAATAAAATATTAAAAAAAGAAAATACTACATATGAAAGCTTGAGTGATGCGGTCAAATAGAACTGGAAACCTAACTGTATCCTTATGATTGCTTATGTTAGAAAACATGACAGGTGGCAAATTAATGAGTAAGGAATTTAATTCAAGAAGTTAGAAAAAGTAGAATGAACTAAAAAACAAGAAAATAATGAAAATAATAGCAGAAATTATGAGAATGAAAAACAATGATTAACAAAATCAAAACACATTCAACACATAGTTGAAATGGAAAACTTTTGAGGAAAATTAGCAAAATTATCTAGATAAGGAATAGAAAAACAATAACTAATGAAGAAATTGAATCAATGATCAAAAATTAGTACCAAAAAAGGGCATCAAATCTGGATTTTTAAAAACCTTTTTACTTTGACGTAATCTTAGATTTACAGAGAAGTTGCAAAAATAGTACAGAATTCCTGTATAAACTTCGCCCAGGCTCCGCTAATGCTAATTTACATCACGACAGGGCAATAGTCAAAACCAAGAAGTTAACATTGGTACAATAAGTAAAACATTACAGACTTAATGAATTTTACTTGTTTTTCCACAAATGGTTTTCTGTTTCGGGATTCAACCCAGGATCCCACATCCCATTTAGTTATTACATCTGCTTAGCCTTTTCCATCTATAGCATTTCCTCATTCTTTTCTTGTTTTCCATAACCTTGATACTTTTGAAAAGTACTGTTATTTTGTAAAATGTCCCTCAATTAGGGGGTGACTGGCATTTTCTTGATTAAGTTGAGCTTATGAATTTTTGGCAATAGTATTCCAGAAGTCATGTTGTGTTCTTCCATGCATTGAGGGGTATGAGACGTCAATATGTCTTATTCTTGGTGACTTATTGCTTATTTCTGCTGGGACAACCCTGACCCTTAAAGCTTGCTCGATGGCTACAGCATGTGGCACTCATCACTTTCCTTTGTTCTGGGAAGAAGGGAGCCTTGTGGTTGCAGGAACGCCCAGATCCGGGCTCTGCCAGGACCCGAGTTCCTCCTTGTCCTAATCTTCCTATTGCGTGTGAAGTCCATGCCCAAGCTCCAGTTTCTCCTCAGGATGAGGCCCATGACTGCGATGCACTCCTGAACTTCAGCACCCCACTGCTCATAAAGACATCTTTCCATTCAGCTGAGCCTGGAGCCTGGCTTTGTCAGAAGCCCACACAGGCTTGGAGTTTTGAAATGCACCTTCTTGCTCATTGCCTTTTTTCCTGGCATAAATTAAAAGTAAAAATTGTCCCATCCTTTTTCTCAATTTTCTTTCTGCAGGAGCCTGCTCATTCTGTGTCAGGAATTTGTGGGGTCTTGCTTACAAGAGCCTCTGCCCTGACCTGGGCAGGCTGGGTCTTCCTTCTGGCTTGGGAGATCCCCAGTTCTGCCTGCCCTCCTCCTTGCTCACTGTAATAGAGCTCTGAGTCTTCTCTCTCTTTCACTGGGGTTAAATACTTGTCCTGGCTCTTTATTGGGGCCAGCATCTCAGAGACAGTGTCCCCACTGCCCCAGGCAGCTTCCTGTTGCCTTCATATGGACACCCCACACCTGGGAAGCTTCCATGTCCCCATTGAGCACACTTTGGACATGGGCCAGTGGGACCTGAGAGGTATCTGAACAAGGGGCAAACCTATAACTGATTCTGTGGCTTTATTTCAAATTTGATCTTCAAACTGCTAGCAAGCTGCTCTGTAAGGCATGGCAACCAACATTCCTTGTGGTAGGGGGCATTCCTGAGTCATTGCATAGATATCCATTTTACTCTGAGGTGTTCCCAGTTCACTGGCTCTAGGAACATCTCTTGATTGTAGCTGAGGGCCTTGGCCTTGATTATTTCCCTGGACTCTTTGACCACTGGAGGAATTGCTCAATTCATCTCCCACAGCCTTTTCCTCACATGAAAACTCGGCATAGAGGAGCTACCTTCTTAGTCAGGCTTGGGGGAACAATGCCTGGGATTGTTAGGACAACCAACAGGTGTTCTATAGAAATGAGCTCTGTGGGACAATATTCAGTGGGACTGGAACTGAGTCAGACTGAGTTGTGGTTAAAGTAATATACATTGGGGGTCAGATGACAGGGACGGGTCCAGGGACAGAAAGTGAGATCAAATTGGTGAAAAAGATTTAGGATATGAGTGTGCTCCAAGGGCAGGGAAGAAAAGGCAAATTAATGGTAAAGGAATGATCAGAGGTCATTAAGATTGTCCATTAAGAATGAGGGATCCAACAGAATAAAATGATTTGGTGGCAGGGAAGTGAGTGGCCAATGATGAGGTAAAAGGAAGGAAAGAGGGTGGTTGGGATTGGTGGCAGAAGGGGCTCTGGTGACAGGGAGAGGTCTGTATTGAGTGGAGAAAAAAGAAAGTTGGGGAGGTAGGTCTAGCTGTAGAGAAGATCCTGGTGACAGAGATGAAAAAGCTGGAGATGGAGGTTAAAAAATATAAGTGGAAAATAAAGTGAGCCCTGCGGCAAGGAGGCTTTTGAGACAGAGGAAATGAGGACATTGGCAGGAGTGGAAAAGGGTAAGTGAGTAGAGGAGCAATGGCAGCGCCGTGTCAGTGAGAAGGTGGGGCGGGTGAAGGGCGTGAATGGAGAGTGAAGTTAGGGTGCAGTGAGAGAAGAGAGACAGTGAGCGTGAAGAGGCCAGAGCTGAGATGGGTGCAGCGCCCCGATGCTCATATAGGCCAGTGTTCCAGAAGACTCACACACAGGGGACACACACTATTTGTCCAGAGGGTGTGGTGAGAACCTGGGTTCCAGAGTAGACAGGGCACATCAGAGGAACGGTGGAGGCAAGGGCGACCAGAGGGAGCATCCATTCACACTTGGCGTCACAGTCAAGCAGAGATCGTGACAATGGCTGTCATCCTCAGAATGATCAGCAGTGCAGTGTGAATGAATTAGCACCACATACATTCACACAAAAAGAAATTTCAAAAAAAAAATTAAAAAGTAAGTTACAAAAGGATACTAAGGGTATGACATCTTTTATGTAAAGCTGATAATCTGCAAAGCAATACTATTGTTTTGGATGCATGTATGAGTAGTAAATGCATAGACTAAGAAAAATGATAAACAAAAATTCAGGATAATGGTGACTTAGGGGTAGAAGAATGGAGGGGAATGAAGTCAGGCAGGTGCTTTCAACTGTATAAGGTCTTAAGCTGAGGAATGGACAGAGTAATGCTCTTTATATTATTTTAATGCTTTTTAAATATCTGAACTAAATTATTTTTTAAAGAAGAAATTTGGATGGGTTTCAGAATAGCTGGCACGGGTGGCAGCGTGATTGGCAGCTCTCTTGAGCATATCCCCAAGTTGCCTTTTGTGTCCGGTCAGTAGGTCAGTGGTGATACAGGGTGTCAGGTGGCTCCAGCCCCAGGCCTTGTTGGGGCTACCCCACGCCTTCGACTCCCCACCATGCAGCCACGCAGAGGCAAGGTGCGCAGGAATGAGTACCAGCCGAGCAACATCAGACAGATGCACAAGTGAGGCTGGATCAAGCACTCGGGCATGCCAGCTGGTGTCCAGGTAACCCTTTACCACATGCTCAAGGGCTGCAAAACACTGAGCCATTGAGCACGATGCTGCCCATGGGACCCCCACCACCATCATTGAAGCATTTCCTTGGCTGCAGCTGTTTTGTGGGGAGTTTGGATGACTCAAACATGAGTGCTCCTCCAGTTGTGGGGTTGGCCTAGAGGCAGAAGTCTGGGGTTGAGTTGGAAGGGGGAGTAGGAAGTTAGACCTTCCCTAGTCCCATTTTTACACTTTTGAATTAGGAAGGATTTCCAACATACAGCACAGTCCATGGAATACTACAGTGAACCTCGAGTACCTACCCATTTCTGACCACTAATTACCTACAACCAGTCCTGCCCCTTCCTGCATTTTTTTGAAGCAAATCTCAGTCATCTAGCTATTTCTTCTGTAAATATTTAAGAATGCATCTCTCCAAGATAAGGGTGCTGAAAATATAAGCACAAAACTTTTCACACCTAGAAAAAGCCAATAATTTCTTAATATTGTTGAAATGTCTAAATTTAAAAAAAAAAAGTTGAAGACATGTAGTTTATTGTATTGTTCTATTTTTCTGGATTTTGAAGTTTTTTTCAAATTAATAAAATTGCATATTTTAATATAAACTCTACATGCATAACTTCCCCTCTTTTTTTAAAAAAGATTTTATTTATTTATTTTCAGAGAGAGAAGAAGGGAGAGAGAAAGAGCAATGTATGGTTGCCTCTCACATGGCCCTCACCGGGGACCTGGCCCACAACCCAGGCATGTGCCCTGACTGGGAATCGAACCGGGATCCTCTGGTTCCCAGCCAACGCTCAATCCACTGAGCTACACCAGCCAGGCATCCCCTCTTTTGTTACCTGTATTGCATTATTCAAATGAATTGAAGTGAAGATAGCATAAAGCAGTGATAGTATTTCAAAATTAGTGAACCATAGCCCACTCTGCTGAGAACCTGAGTTCTGATAGGTTTGGTTCAGTCTGGAGTATTACATGGATTTAATTATTTATGAGCCAAGTGTCATAAGGGTCCATGATCCTTAAAAGAATTAATCACATTTCAAAGGGCATTGAAAACTATATAAATGTAATAAAGTTGCATAGACTAATCATTGGCATGTTATCTGAGGGTCTGTGGAGGAAATCCTCTATTTAACATTCCAGAAACTAGCCCAGACTTTTGCGTCAGACTTTGTACAATGTCATTTAATGCTCATGAAGAAACAAAGATTTTATGTACGTGTACACACACACACTCCAACATAACATGTATTTCAGAAGGATACGTACATATTTAACAACATATGTCCCCTGGCTGGTGTAGCTCAGTGGATTGAGCATGGGCTGGGAACCAAAGGGTCCCGGTTTGATTCCCAGTCAGGGCACATGCCTAGGTTGCAGGCCAGGTCCCCATGAGGGCCATGTGAGAGGCAACCATACATTGCTGTTTCTCTCCCTCTCTGTCTCTCTCCCTTCCCCTCTCTCTAAAAATAAATAAAAATAAAAATCTTTAAAAAAACAAAACAACATATGTCAAAAACATCAGTAGATGACTTATCTTGGAGAGTAAAGATGAATAGGTAGAAATAAAATTATATAAAACCTGAAAGGAGCCTAACATGGACTAATAATGAAAATTTACAATAATCAAGGAGTAAGATTAACCCAACTCTCAACACTTGATATAAAACAATAACAACAACAAAACCTGGTCCCTTGTCTTTGAGGTGCTTTTAAATTAGAGGGAAAAAAGGATTTTGTAATATAAATGTGATAGCTTGTAAGGTGCTAGGAACTTCTGGAATCCTGGCAAAAGATACAGTGTGATAATTTCTCAACTCATGAGTTTATTTGTCTTAATGCATTAGTAATTTGATTACTAAACAATTTTTTCCAAAAGGGGAAAAATAATATTATAACATATTCATTGGAAATATAATTTTTCATGAATTCAGCTCTTTTGAACTATTGCATTTGGCTACAAATAAAAAACCAAGGCATGCAGTTTGCAGAGAAGCCTGGGTAGACAGGAGCCCTCTTTCATGTTGGAATGAAAACAAAATTTTAAAGCAAAAATCCAAGTGATGCTACATGTAACACATAAGGACACAGACTGCAAAAACATCTGATCCTAGTTACATTACTGAAAGCAAAATATATATATACCAAAATTATTCACAGTTAATATGATGTGACATCAACTTTCTTACAAAATAATTTGGGGCTTACTTATAAAATACAGTTGTTTAGAAAAGACAGGACAGGTTTGATCCAATAAAAGTTTACCTGCCACTCCTATCACAGTCTGGTGCCTTGGGCATTTCTTCAGCAGCTCCTCTCCAGAGAGGACTCAGGGATCTTAGTTCCTTCCTCTACAATGCAGAGCATCCAAGGAAAGAGGGAGCCGGAGAATCATACAGGATGTTTTAAGAGCCAAACTGAAGGTGGCTTACCTGGCTCCCCCACATTTCACTGCGTAGAAGCCAGCCATGGAGCCCACAAGATTAACAGCAAGGATGCTTGGAATTGCAGTCTTTCCCAGTGCTCAAGAAGAGCAAACAAAATGAGGAACACACCAAACAGTTGGCATCAGGAAAATTATTAAAGAAATAAAAAATTGCTACCTTTTGGCCCTCCACCAGAAGATGGCCACCAATTAGGTGGAAACTGAGTCTACTTGCTCTTGCCCCCAGCTTGGATACTTGGTTGATCTTCCAACAAATAAACTGAACATTTAATGAAATCTTAGTTAATACAAAGTTTAGAAGCCAAGAAGTAGAGAGGACACTTCACATTGGGTGCATAAAAGGTGTGGTGGGGTTTGTGACTCCAAGTCAGCCAGCCAGAGAGGAGAACCCACCAAGAATGAGCCCCAAATAATCAAAACCCCAGTACAAGAGAGCCCACATAAACTGAAGAAAGGGCAACCCTAGAACATCCAGATCAAGATATCGAAGAGACTGTGCCACTAAGTAAGGGAAATTCTTATACCCACAGTAAGGGAAGCATAGCCCTGTGCTTTCATGCATACATGAGCAAAGACTCTCGTGATAAGCACAAGCCGGCATGCGTGGACCTACGCATGGGGTAGCAGAATTTCCTGTGGGGAATCAGGCTAACGTATTTCTTAGATTTAAAATAAAACCTTGCTCTTGCTAAGAAACCTCTCTCTCCCTAGATCAAAAGAACAAATACTAATGCTTAACTAGCTTCCTTAGACCAATGCTAATCCTTTCAAAGTTCAGCCATATCTCTTGTCTTTGCATAACCCTTTTGATGTACCTTCTGGGCTGTCTACCACCTAAAGCGAATCTACAATCTATACATAGTTAATGAATACCATTCTGAGGTAATGTCCCGGAGAACAGCAATAAAAACCCCTGGACCCAAGGCTCGGGGCCTCTCCCAGATGATAAGGGAGCGGTCGTGTGGTCCTGGTTCTCTATTCCTGCGTGTGTCTGTGTGAGGTGATTTACTCATTCAATCGTGGCGGATATGGATTCTGCCGGATGGAATCCACCACACTAAGTCCCACAGAACTCCTACCACAGAAGTCCCCCGCATGAAGTCAGGGAGTCAAAGTAGACCACTTTAATATGCAAAAATAAAAAGAGTCACCTAAAATGGGGAGACAAAGAAATAAGCCCCAATCAAAAGGAAAGGAGGAATCCCCAGAAAAAGAGCTAAATGAAATTGAGACAAGTAATCTGTCAGACATAGAGTTCAAAATAATGGTTATAAGGATGCTCAAGGAACTCAGTGAGAACTACAAAGAACTTTATGGAAGCTACATGGAACTTAGGGGGAACTACAGCAGCATGAAAAAGGACATACACACTATGAATAAGAACCAGAAAGAAATGAAGAATGTAATATCTGAAGTGAAAAATACACTAGAAGGAATTAAAATCAGGCTAGATGAAGCAGAGCACCAAATCAGTGAGCTGGAAGACAATGTAGAAAAAAGTACCCAGGCAGAGCAACAAAACGAAAAAAGACTCAAAAACAACAAGGATTGTTTAAGGGCATTTCAAGACAACATGAAATGTAACAACATTCACATCATAGCAATATCAGAAGGAGAAGAAAAGGAGCAAGGGCTAGAAAACATGTGTGTAAAAATACTGACAGAAAATTTCCTTAACTTGGTGAGGGGAAAAGTCATGCAATTTCAGGAAGCAGAGAGTTCCAATCAAGATGAACCCAAAGAGGTCTACTCCAAGACACATCATAATTAAAATGGCAAAATTTAAAGACAAAGAGAGAATCTTAAAGGCAGCAAGGGAGAAACAGCTAGTAATATATAAGAGAGCTCCAATAAGACTATTAGCTGATTTCTCAACAGAAACACTACAAGCCAGAAGGGATTGGCACAAAATATTCCAGGTAATGAAAAACAAGGACGTACAATCAAGACTACTCTATCCAGCAAGGCTCTCATTTAAAATGGAAGATGAAATAAAGAGCTTTCCCCACAAAATAAGGCTAAAAGAGTACATCTCCACCTAGCCAGCAGTGAAAGACATGCTAAATGGACTGCTATAAAAAGGAGGGGTAGGGGAAGGACCACAGGTATGGAAAAAATGGCAAGGAATAAGTACCTACCAATAATAACTTTAAACATAAATGGATTAAATGCTCCTATCAAAAGACAAGGTAGCTGAAATGATAAGAAAACACAACCCACATATGTGCTGTCTATAAGAGACCCACCTCAGAACAAAAGATTTACACAGGTTGAAAGTGAAAGGATGGAATAAAAAATTTCCAAGCAAACAACATAAAAAGAAAGCTGGGGAAGTAATACTTATATCAGACAAAATAGACTTCAAAACAAGGGCCATAAAAAGGGACGAAGAAGGTCACTACATAATACTTAAGGGAGTGGTCCAACAGGAGGATATAACCCTTGTAAACACGTATGCACTCAACATAGAAGCACCTAAATGTATACGGAAAATCTTGGAGAACTTCAAGAAAGATATTGACAGCAACACAATCATAGGGAATTTTAACACCACACTGTAAACGATGAATAGATTTTCCAAATAAAGAATCAACAATGATGTTGTGGCACTGAATTACACTCTAGATCAAATAGACTTAATTGATATATGCAAACCTTTCACACCAAAGAAGCAGAATATACATACACTCTTTTCAAAAGCACATGGAACATTGTCAAAGATAGACCACATGATAGGACACAAAACAAGCCTCAACAAATTCAAGGAAATTTAAATTATATCAGGATGTGCTCAAATCAAAATAGGTTGAAACTAGAAACCAAACTCAAGGAAGAAACTCAAAAATATTCAAATATATGGTGACTGAATAACATGTTATTAATTAATGAATGAGTCAATAATGAGATCAAGGAAGAAAGCAAAAATATCAAGAAACAAAAGAAAATGAACACATGACAACCCAAAACCCATGGGACACAGCAAAGGCAGTACTGAAAGGAACATTCATAGCAATACAAGCCTACCTAAAGAAGATAGAAAAATCTCAAATAAACAACCTAACCTGACATCTACAAGAACTAGAGGAACAATAGCAAACAAGGCCCAGAGCAAGAAGAAGGAAGGAAATAATCAAGATCAGAGCAGAATTAAATGACATAGAGACTAAAAGAACAGTCAAAGGATCAATAAATCCAGGATCTGGTTCTTTGAAAAGATAAACAAAATCAACAAGCCTTTAACCAGACTCATCAAGAAGAAAAGGGAGAGGACCCAAATAAATAAAATTAAAAATAAAAGAGGAGACATTACAACTGATACCACAGAAAAATACAAAGGATTGTAAAAAATTACTATGAACAACTATATACCAAGAAATTGGACAACTTGGCCAAAATGGACAAATTTCTACAAACATACAATCTTCCAAAACTGAATCAAGAAGAAGCAGAAAGCCTGAATAGACCAATAACAACTAGTGAAACTGAAGCAGTAATCAAATAACTCCCAGCACACAAAAGCCCTGGACCAGATGGCATCACAGGTGAACTTCACCAAACATTTAAGGAAGAGCTAACCCCTATCATTGTCAGACTATTCCAAAAAATTCAAGAAGAGGTAACACTCTGAAACTCTTTTTACAAGGCCTGTATCATCCTAATTGCAAAACCAGGTAAAGACACAACAAAAAAAAGAAAACTATAGGCCAATAACTCTGATGAACATAGATGTTAAAATCCTCAACAAAATATTGGTAATCCAGGTTCAGCAATACATTAAAAAGATCATACACCATGATCAAATGGGATTCATCCCAGGGATGCAAGGATGGTACAATATTCACAAATCAATAAACATAATACACCACATAAACAAAATGAAAGACAAAAATCACATGATCATATCAATAGATGCAGAAAAAGTATTTGATAAAATCCGGCACCCATTTACAATAAAAACACTCAGCAAAATGGGAATAGAGGGAGCATACCTCAACATAATGAAAACCATATATGAGAAACCTACAGCCAACATTACACTCAAAGAGCAAAAGATAAGAGCTTTCTCCTTAAGCTCAGGAATAAGACAAGGGTGTTCATTTTCAACACTCTTATTCAACATAGGACTGGAAGTTCTAGCCATAGCGATCAGACAAGAAAAAGAAGTAAAAGGCATCCAAATTGGAAAGGAGGAAGTAAATTTTTCATTATTTGCAGATGACATGATAGGGTACATAGAAAAGCCTATAGACTCCACCTAAAAAACTACTCAACCCAATTTCTCAAAATAGCAGGATACAAAGTCAATATTCAGAAATTGAAGGCATTTTTATACACCAACAATGAAATATCAGAAAGAGAAACTAAGAAAAAAATTCCATTTACTATAGCAACAAGAAAAGTAAAGTACCTAGGAATAAACTTAACCAAGTAGGTAAATGACCTGTACTGAGAAAACTATACAACACTGAAGAAAGAAATTAAGGAAGATACAAATAAATGGAAGCATATGCTGAATTAATGGATTGGAAGAATTAATTAACATCATTAAAATGTCCATATTACCCAAAGCAACCTATACATTCAGTGCAATTCCTATTAAAATACCAATGGCATATTTCACATATCTAGAACAAATATTTCAAAAATGTATATAGAACCAAAAAGGATCTTGAATAGCCCCAGAATCTTGAGAAAGAAGAACAAAGTAGGAGGGATCACAATATCTGACATCAAATGATACTACAAGGCTACTATAATCAAAACAGTCTACTATTGGCATAAGAACAGACACATAAACCAATGGGACAGAACAGAGAGCCCAGAAATAAACCCAAGTCTCTATGGTCAATTAATATTTGACAAAGGAGATATGAACATACAATGAAGTAAAAATAGCCTCTTCAATAAATGATGTAAGAACTGGACTGATACATGCAAAAAAATGAAGCTAGGCCACCAACTTACACCATATATCAGAATAAACTAAAAATGGATAAAAGACTTAAATATATGTTGTGACACTATAAAAGTCCTAGAGGAAAACATGGGCAGGAAAATTTCAGATATCCCACATAGCAATATTTTTTGCCAATATAACTCCTAGGACAAGGGAAATAAAGGAGAAAATAAACAAATGGGACTACATCAAATTAAAAAGCTTCTGCATGGATAAAGAAACCATCATCAAAATGGAAAGAGAATTGGCCATATGGGAGAATATGTTTACCGATGATACATCACATAATGGTTTGATCTCCAAAATATATAAGGAACTCATGACTCAACACCAAGAAGACAAATAATCCAATTAAAAATGGGCAAAAGACCTGAATAGACACTTCTCCAAGGTGGGCATACAGTTGGCTCATAGACATATGAAAAAATGCTCAACATTATTAGCTTCAGAGAGATGCAAATTAAAACCACAATGAGATATCACTTCACACCTGTCAGAATGGCTATCATTTATAAATCAACAAACTGACAAGGATGTGGAGAAAAAGGAACCCTAGTACACTGTTGGTAGGAATGCAGATTGGTTCTGCCACTGTGGAAAATAGTACAGAATTTCCTCAGAAAAACTAAAAATGGAACTGCCTTTTCATCCAGGAATTCTGCTTCTGGGAGTATAACCTAAGAATCTAGATTCACCAATTCAAAAGAGGTTAGGCACCTCTATGTTCATAGCAGTGCTATTTACAATAGACAAGTGCGTACCCATCAGTAAATGAGTGGATCAAAAAAACTGTGGTACTTTACATCATGGAATACTATACAGCAAAAAGAATGAAGGAACTACCTTTTGCAACAGCATGGATGGTACTGGAGAATATTATGCTAAGTGAAATAAGCCAATCTGTGAAAGACAAACACCATATGATCTCACCTATAAAAGGATTTCAATGAACAGAAGAGAACCACAGGCACGGAAACATGGAACAGGCTAACAGTGATCAGAAGGGAGGGAGAGGAGGGTAATGGTGAAAAGAAGGGGAAGGAACTAGTCAAAGAATATGTAAGAATGACCCATGGACTGGACTCCAGGTGGGAATTGATTGTGGAAGCAGAGGGTGAGATGGGTAGAGGAGAACAAAGAGGAAAAATTGTGACAATTGTAATAGAATAATAATAAAAATGTTTAAAAAAATTGCTACCTTTTCAAGCTGTGAAATAGACAATACTAGGAGATATATAGACACAAAATGCAAACTGATAAGACAACTAATCCTGATCTTCAGATTGATTTTGACAGAAAATAAATGTAAAAAATCAAAAGTCCAGCCTAATTTTCCCTTTGTTGTGCAAAAGTTCAGTAACATGGTTTGTGGAATTTATGATTCTCCTGATGGGACAGATCTAATAGTGATGGATCAACCTCATATTCCATTAAGATCCATTACTCCTCATCTCTCAAAATGTAATGTTTCAACCCAACATAATTTCATTTAGTAGAAAAAATTCAAAATCCAATCATTTATTTGCATGTCAATTTTAAAAAAGAAAGAAAAGGCACAAAATTATCATATATAATAATACTGGGAAAAATGCTCTATGATTGCCTGGCTTTGCTCTGGCTTCCACAAAGCTCAGAGAAAAGAAAAAAAAAAAAAAAAAACAGTATTAGGAATTCAAAATACCCAGAAACTCAAAACAAAAACCAAAAACAAAACAAAACAAAAGCAAACAAAAACAGCTTCTCTAAACATGTTCTGCAAAAGTGCTGTGAGTTGGGGATGTGCCCTCCTTGCCCTCCTCACTTATAACTGACCAACCTGCAGAGAGAGGGCCTTCCAGTCTAGAATGGTGGTTCTTGGCCTTTTTTTTTTTTATTTTCAGAGACAGGAGAAGAGAAGGAGAAAGAGCAATGTATGGTTGCCTCTCACATGGCCCTCACTGGGGACCTCGCCCGCAACCCAGGCATGTGCCCTGACTGGGAATCGAACCGGGACCCTCTGGTTCCCAGCCCGCCCTCAATCCACTGAGCTACACCAGCCGGGCTTTTTTTTTTTTTTTTTTTTTTTTTTTTTTTTGCTTTAAGGATTCTTTACTGCTACTGCCATGAGTACTAAAACTAGTATTATTATTGCTCCTATCAGTGACTTGCATTTATTGAGCTTGCCATGCACCATCCACTGTACTCTACACTTAAAAACCTTTCTAAATCAATGCTCAAAACAACCCAACATGGTGAATTCATCATGAGGTCCTTTGTGCAGAAGAAGAAGCGAAAACTCAGAGAGGTGACGCAAGTTACTAGCATCCTGGAGCAAGACGGTGGTGCAGGTCTGTCAGCAACAGAGCTCTCAAGTGCTTAGCAGCTCTGTCTCACAGTCCCTCATATGATATATCACAGTAATTATTGATACCCTTTATTAAACAATGTCCATTATGAATACTGGTTAACATCAAAAATAGGAAGCAAATGAAAATCACTTGTCATTCCAGTATTGAGAGGTAATCATTATTAATTTTTTGCTGTTTTCTTCGAGTCCCTTTCTCATACCCTTGGATCGAAATAGAGGTGTTTTTGCTGTTAACTGATTTATTGAAATATACTTCACATAACATTTTACCCTTTAAAAACATATGGATTCAGCGTCTTTTAGTATCTGCACAGAGTTGTGCAATCACACTACCATCTAACTCTAGAATACCTTCATTACTCCAAAAAGAAGGCTCATATCCATTACCCCACCTCACTACCTCCCAGCTCAGGGTAACCACTAATCTACTTTCTGTCCCTATAGATTTCCCTATTTTGAACACTTAACATACAGTAAATAAAATCATAGAATATGTGGTCTTTTGTGACAAGTTTCTTTCACTTAACATAATGTTTTCAAACTTTATCCACATTGTAGTATGTATCAGAACTTCATCTTATTGAATAATATTTCATAGTTTGTATATACTACTTTTTGTTTATCTATTTATTTATTTCCACTTGTTGGCCATTATGGATAATGCTGCTTTTAACATTCATGTATTTTTTGTGTTTTCATTTCTCCTAGGAGTGGAATTGTTAACTCATATAGAAACTCTATGTTTAACTTTTCGAGGTACTTCCAAACTGTTTTCCAAAGTAGGTTCATCACTTTACGCTTCCACTGCAATGAAGGAGGGTTCGGAACGCTCCACGTCCTCACCAACACTAGTGGTTGTCTGTCTTTGATTATAGCCAACCTAGTGGGTGTGAGGTATATCTCACTATGGTTTTTATTTGCGTTTCCCTAATGACTAATGATGTTGAGCATCTTTTCTTGTGTTTGTTGGCCATTTACATGTCTCTCTCTTTTTTTTTTTTTTTTTTGGAGAAAAATCTATTTAACTACTGTGATCATTTTAAAAATTGAGTTGGTTTTTTACTGTTGACATATAAGAGTTCCTTATATATTCTGGAAACAAGTCACTTTTCAGATATCTGACTTGCAAATATTTTCCCTCATTGTGTGGGTTATCTCACTTTCTTGATGGTATCCTTTGGAGAACCAAAGATTTTCATTTTGATGAAGTCCAATTTATCCATTTTTATTACTTGTGCTTTTGATGTCACATGTATAAAGCTCAAGTCTGATTTTTAATAAAAATATTTTAACAGAATTATAACAGATAAAACATTTTGTATCCAGATTTTTTACATCATATTTCATCACAAGCGTTTTCATCTGTAATTTACTTTAAAATTTTTCCTGAAATTTTACTTTAAGGTTTGTGCTGTCTAGTTATCTAGCCTTCAGAGATATAGTGGAATTGGAAAAGATGCTGGAAAAATATTGAAAAAAAATCCCAAACTTGCAAAACTCCTATTCAAAAATTTAATGCATCTTCTTTTTAAAGATACATAATCACATTACAAAAAATATAGAAGGTAGAGAAAAGAAACAAAAGCACCTGTACTCTCATCACTCTAACAGCTCTGTCATTATTATTCTAAAGTATTTTCTACTAGTACTCTTTTTAGCATGTTTTTGAAGAATCACAATCATACAGTGTGTAAAATTTGTATTCCACTGTTAAAATTTAACATACCATAAGATTTCTTCCATGTTTCTCCCTAGTTTTTATACCTATTACTTTTACCGGCTTTAGACTATATCAAATAAATATACTATGATTTACAAAACTATTTTTATTAGAAATCTGGCATTTTTCAGGGAACTCACTTGCCTTCTTTTTTATTTTTTCCTGTTATGAATAATGCATAGATAAATATTGTCTTATTTAGAGCTGTTTCCATGCCTGAGGTTATTTCCTTCAGATACATTCCTAGAATTGGTATTGTTAAATTTAAAATTATAATTTTTTGATAAATTGATTCAAGATGGTGACAGAATACGTGGAAGCTACACTAGCCTCCTTCCAGGTCCAAACTAGAATTACAACTAAATTATAGAAAAATCATATTGAATAACCAACTGAACACTAGCTGGAGAGAAGTCTTATAACCAAGGACAGACAGAAGAGACCACATCACTATGAGACTGGCAGGAAGTGTGGAAGCACAAGATAGCTGTCTGTGCTCCAACAAGCAGCAGCTGAGGTACTAGAGGGACAGTTCAGTGACTGGGAATTCCCCCTGAGAAGTACGGAGTCTAAACCATAGCTGAGCTCCACAGCCTAGAGCACCAGAACTGGGAAAGAAATTCAAATAACATATGGCTGTGAAAAGCAGCAGGGTTTCTGTCTGTCAGGTAGAGATAGCTAGAGCCAGATAGAGAAGCAGAGAACCTCTGAAAGGGCCAAACACAGAATTTTGTTTGCAGCCAATGACCCTGGGCTCCAGCAGAGGGAGGGCAGAGTGGACTAAAGCCAGATAAGGAGAGTCTGGAGTTGGTGGCTCTGTGGAGAGAGCTGAAGGGCAGGCCACCAGGATCCCCATGCTGAGCCATCCCCCATACTGCAGAAGCCACTTTTCTCAGGCAGAGCATTCCCCTCCATGCGGCATCAGCCTGTGGGGAAGCAATAGCCCCACCAGCAGGAATCTCTCTTGTCCCATCCTGTGGAGCTTAAACCAGCTGCTGAAGAGTATAACTGGGGGCACTTTCATTGATTAAGCCTAATAGAAAGACTTCAGATGAAGGCAGATCTCTGGGAGCTTTGAGACTTTAGCTGACCCTGACCAGGGCTGGTGCTGGTAAAAGCCAGCCTTGGCACACAGCTTGGTTCTTTCTGCACACACCCAGGTCCAGCAGAGGGAGCCACAAGCTATGAATCACTGACAAGTGCAAACAGGTTGTGCAGGGCCAGTCACAGGCAGTTCTGACATAGTACTGTACCAGAGTCTGTGCAGATCTACCTAATATATAGAAACACACATAAAATAGCACCAAAATGGGAAGACAAAGAAGCAAGCCCCAAAAGAAAGAACAAGAGAATTCCTCAGGAGAAGAACTAAATGAAATGGAGGCAAGCAATTTATCAGATATAGAGTTTAGAGCAATGATTATAAGGATCCTAAACAGCATGAAAAAATACATAAAAACAATAAAAAAGGACCAGTCCGAAATAAAGAATGCAATATCTGAAATAAATAACACAATGGAAAGAATAAACAATAGGTTATAGAAGCAGAGTATTGAATCAGAGATTTGGAAGACAAGAGGGGAAAAAACACCCAGACAAAGGAGCAAAAAGAAATAAATAATTTTTAAAATGAGGAGAGTTTAAAAAAAAAAAACCTTTGTGACAACATGAAGTGTAATAGCATCCACATCATGGGGACACCAAGGAGAAGAGAGTGAGCAAAGGATGGAGAACCTATTTGAAGAAATAATGACCACAAGTTTATCTAACCTGGTGAAGGAAAAAGACACACAAGTCCAGGAAGCACAAAGAATCCCAAATATGATGGATCCAAAGAAGCCAACATCAAGACACATCATATTTAAGATGGCAAAACTTAAAGACAAGGAGAGAATGTTAAAAGCCACAAGAGAAGAGCAGTTAATTAACTACAAGGGAGCTCCCATTAGAATGCCATACGATTTCTCAACAGAAACATGTAAGTCCAAATGGGATTGGCATGAAATATTTAAGGTGATGAATAGCAAGGACCTACAACCAAGGCTGCTTTTCCCAGCAAGGCTATCATTTAAAATTGAAGTATATGAAATAAAAAGCTTCCCAGACGAGGAAAAGCTAAAGGAGTTTGTTAACATCAAACCAGTACTACAACAAACATTAAAGTACTTGCCTTAAAAAGAATAAAAAGAAAAGGAAAGAAACAGAGAAAATAGTTAAAAAATAAAACAGAAATAAATAAATATCAATCAGTAATCACCTTAAATATAAATGCTTAAATGCTCCAGTCAAAAGACATAGGTAGCTGAATGGATAAGAAAACAAGACCCATATATCTGCTGTCTCCAAGAGACTCACTTCAGAATGAAAGATACACACAGACTAAAAGTAAAGGGATGGAAAAAGATATTTCATACTAATGGAAAGAAAAAAAACACTGGGGTAACAATAGTTATATCTGACAAAATAGACTTTAAAACCAAGACTATATAAGAGGCAAAGAAGGACACTACATAATGATAAAGGGTACAAACCAACAAGAGGATAAAAACCTAGTAAACATTTATGTACCCAACATAGGAGCATCTAAATATGTAAAGCAAATCTTGATGGACAAAAAGGGAGAGATTGACAGGGAATTTTAACATCAAATTTACTTCAATGGATAGATCTTCCAGACAGAAAATTGACAAGGAGACAGTGACCTTAAATGACACACTAGATCAAATGGATTTAATTGATATCTTCAGAGCATTTCACCCCAAAGTGCAGAATATATATTCTTTTCAAGTGCACATAGAAAGTTTTCCAGGACAAACCACATGTTAGGACACAAAACAAGTTTCAATACATTTAAGAATATTCAAATCATATCAAGCATCTTCTCTGATCATAATGTTATGAAACTAGAAATCAATCACAAGAAAAAAATAGAAAAATACACAAAGACAATGAAGCTACATAACATATTATTAAACAATGAATGGGTCAACAATGAGATCAAGGAATAAATAAAAAGATAACTTGAAACGAATGAAAAAATGAGAACACAGCAACCAAAAATCTGTGGGACACAGAGAAAGCAATCCTGAGAGGAGAATTCATAGCATTACAGGCCTATCTCAAGAAACAAGAAAAAGATCAAATAAACAATCAAACTTTACACTTAAAGGAACTTTAAGGAAAAAGAACAAATAAAGCCCAAAGTGAGAAGAAAGGAAATAATAAAGATCAGAGCAGAAATAAATGAAATAGAGTCTAAAAAAAAATACAAGTGTTCAATGAATCCAAGAACTTGTTATTTGAAAAGATAAACAAGTATGATAAACCTTTAACCAGACTCATCAAGAAAAAAAGGGAGAGGACCTAAATAAATAAATTCAGAAATAAAAGGGCAAATAACTGACACCAAAGAAATACAAAGGATTGTAAGAAAATAGAACAATTACATTCCAATAAATTGGACAACGTGGACAAAATGGATTAAGTCCTAGAAACATACAATCTCCCAAACTAAATCAGGAAGAATCAGAGCATCTGAATAGACAGACTACACCTAGGAAATTGAAGCAGTAATCAAAAAAAATCCCAACAAACAAGAGCCCTGGACCACGTGGCTTCACAGGTGAATTTTACCAAACATTCTGAGAAGGACCAACACCTCTCTTTCTGAAACTATTCCCAAAAAAATCAGGAGGAAGGAAAACTCCAAAGATCACTTTACAAGGCTAGCATTATCCTACTTCCAAAATCAGAAAAAAGAAAATTATAGACCAATATCTCTGATGAACAAAGATGCTAAAATCCTCAAGAGAATATCAGCAAACCAAATGCTGCAATACATCAAAAAGATCATACACCATGATCAAATGAAATTTACTCCAGGGATGCAAAGTTGGTACAACATTCGCAAATCAATAAATGTGATACATCACATAAACAAAATGAAGGATAAAACCACATGACTTTATCAATAGATGCAGAAAAAGCATTTGATAAAATCCAGCACCCATTTATGATAAAAACTCTCAGAAAAGTGGTAATAAAGGGAACATGCCTAAGCATAATAAAGGCCATATATGACAAACCCACTGCCATCATACTCAATGGGCAAAAACTAAAAGCATTCCCCTTAAAACCAGGAACAAGACAGGGATGTCCATTTTCACCGCTCTTATTTAACTCTGTACTGGAAGTCCTATCCACAGCAATCAGACAAGAAGAAGAAATAAAAGACATCCAAATAGAAAAGAAGTAAAACTTTCATTATTTGCAAATGACATGATACTGTGCATAGAGAACCATAAAGATTCTACCAAGAAACTACTAGAGCTGATATATGAATTCAGCAGAGCAGCAGGGTATAAAATTAATACACAGAAATCAGTTGCATTCTTATACCAATAATGAATTATCAGAAAGGGAAATTAAAAATGCTATCCCATTCACAATTCCTTCAAAAAGAATGAAATATCTAGGAGTAAATCTAACCAAGGATGTAAAAGATCTGTCCTTGGAAAATTATTAAACACTGAAGAAAGAAATTGAAGAAGATACAAATAAGTAGAAGTACATACTATGTTCATGGATAAGAAAAATTAATATTGTTAAAATGTTCATACTACCCAAAGCAATCTATAGATTCAACACAATTCCTATCAAGATACCAATGATGTATTTCACAGAACTAAAACAAATTATCTCAAAAATTCATATGGAACCATTAAAGGCCCTGAATAGCAACAACTATCTTGATAAATAAGAACAAAGTTGGAGGAATCATGCTACCTAATATCAACTATACTATAAGGCCATAGTAATCAAAACACCATATTACTGGCATAAAAACAGGTACATAGATCAATGGAACAGAATAGAGACCCGAGAAATAAACCCATGCCTTCATAATCAATTAATATTGAATATGACAGAGGAAGCAAGCACATAGGTGGACTAAAGATAGTCTGTTCAATAAATGGTGTTGGGAAAATTGGACCAATAAATGCAGAAAAATGAAACTAGACCACCTTCTTATGCCACACACAAGAATAAATTGAAAATGGATTAAAGACTTAAATATTAGACCTGAAACCAGAAAAAACCCTACAGGAAAACATAGGCAGGAAAATCTTGGACATTACTCAAAGCAATATTTATGTGAATACATCTCCTAAGGCAAGGAAAAAACAAACAAATAGGACTACATTAAGTCAAAAAGATTCTGCAGAGCTAAAGAAACCATCATCAAGATGAAAAGGGAACTGACTGTATGGGAGAACATATTTGCCAAAGATACATCAAACAAGGGATAATCTCCAAAATACATAAAGAATTCATACAATTCAACACCAGGAAGACAAACAACCCAATAAAAAAAATGGGCATGCCCTGGCTGGTGTAGCTCGGTGGATTGGTCATGGGCTGGGAACCAGGGGGTCCCTGGTTTGGTTCCCAGTCAGGGCACATGCCTGGGTTGCGGGCCAGGTCCCCGGTGGGGGCCATGTGAGAAGCAACCATACATTGCTGTTTCTCACTCTCTTTCTCCCTCCCTTCTCCTCTCTCTAAAAATAGAAATAAAATCTAAAAAAAAAAATGGGCAAAGGACCTGAATAGATACTTCTGCAAGGAGGACATACAGATGGCCCATAGACATATGAAAAAATGCTAAACATCACTACAGATGCAAATCAGAGAGATGCAAATTAAAACCACAATGAGACATCACCTCACACTTGCCTAAGTGGCTATCATCAATAAATCAACAAACAACAAGTGCTGGCCAGGATGTAGAGAAAGGGGAATCCTTTTGCACTGTTGATTGGAATGCAGACTGGAGCAGCCACTGTGGAAAGCAGTATGGAGTTACTTCAAAAATTTTAGAATGTAACTGCTTTTTGACCCAGCAATTCCACTTCTGGGAATATACCCTAAGAATCTTGAAACACCAACTCAAAAGAATATATGCATCCCTATGTTTATAGCCGCTCTATTTACAATAGCCAAGATTTGGAAGCAGCCTAAGTGCCCATCAGTAGATGAGTAGATTAAAAAGCTATGGTACAAGTGGTCTCTGTTGCGCAATGGATAGTGCATTGGACTTCTAAAAAGCTGTGGTACATTTATACAATGGAATACTACACAGCAGGAATTCTTACCTTTTGGGACAGCATGGATGGAA
This sequence comes from Micronycteris hirsuta, assembly GCA_004026765.1. Taxonomy (NCBI): domain Eukaryota; kingdom Metazoa; phylum Chordata; class Mammalia; order Chiroptera; family Phyllostomidae; genus Micronycteris; species Micronycteris hirsuta. The sequence goes on along the minus strand of PVJI01002147.1, from coordinate 115,207 downwards.
CTGGAGACTATTATGCTACTTGAAATAAGCCAGTTGGTGAAAGACAAATACTGTATAACATAACAAAGGAATGTAATGAAAAAAAAAAAATAGAACCAGAGGCACTGAATCATAGAATAGAAGACTGACAGCTGTAAGCAGGGAGGTGGGAGGTGAGGACAGATTGAAAGAAGATGAAGAGTTTAGTCGAAAATATATGAATGACCCATGGACATGGACAACAGTGTGGGGATTGTTTATGGGAGTGGGTAGCAGGCTGTGTGGAGGGGGGCAAAGGGGCAAATTCAGACAACAAAACAATAACTGTAACACCGAAACAATAAAATATTTTTTAAAAACAATAATATGAATGGGTAAAAGAAAAATCCAAAGTTGTGTGGTAAGTAAATGATATCATTTTGTAAACTTTTGATGGGATCTTTTAAAAATCAATGAAGAAAACATGTATTCCATAATGCCCTGAATTCTTTATGTCTCCAGTTTTTAAAGAGAAGCATCTGAATTGGGATATTCATGACTTGACTCAATTGTGCATTAATTCCAGTTGGTGATGATTGACCATAACTGCAAATAACAGGACACATTCTCGTGGTCCCTGAGGACTACCTGGGTAATGAAATAATAATGATAATTAGGACATGTGAACCTACCTTCTCACTGTGAAACAGAGTGCCGATAGCAGTAGTTAGTACTCACTGAGAGCAGCATGTGAATGATCAAGTAGAACAAAAATACTTCGCGAAAGCATAAAAACAGTGGAAGGTCCTTTAACATTTATTTTTGTAGCACAATAAAATAAAATGTGGGTTAGTTTTAAAATTTATAGCTTAGCTAACGGAACTCCCTGGGACTTATTACCTACATATAAAATTACTTTAAAGACAGAAATAAAGATTGCGCTATAAAATGGAAAGCTTTCAAAGTTCTTTTGTGCTAGAATATGCATCAATATGTGAAAATGCTTTAATTAGAGATAATTAAAATAACGGCTGCTACATTTAAAATAACTACATACTAAGAGATGTCTACGAAATGAAGGAAAATTAGCAATAAAATCGTAATGAGCAATATCAAGACATAATAATACTTTATCTAAATGAATTTTTAAAAACTATCTTTTCATCCTACTTGCCCTTCTGTCTAGTGGGGAAAAATCTCACGAATATACAGACCCTGATTCAGCAGGCACAGAAGAAATTTACTGGAGTTGCTCCTCTATGAAAAATTTATAAATAAAATTATCATTAAATAAAATTTGAATGTCATCGATCCCTAAAATACAAATTTATACTCATATATCTATAGAGATAGCTACATACTTGATATATGACAAGTCTTACTGTCATATATACATTAATAATGAATTTAAGAGGAAATAAAACGGGTAAGTCCCACCTATGAAGAGATGTTTACGTTAATAATGAAGAGATGTTTGCATGAAACGCAAACTGGCCCTGGCCATGTAGTTCAGTTGATTAGAGCATCGTCCCAATACGTCAAAGGCATGGGTTTGATCCCCCATCAAGGCACACACACAAAAATCAACCTATATATGCATAAGTAAGTGGAACAACAAACTGATGTTTCTCTCTCTTAAAAAATGCAAACTAAAACAAGAAGGCTTTTAAATTCCACTTACATTAGCAAAATGTTTTTAAGGGATAGTACAAAAACATCATTATATTCATCATCTATAGCATTTTAAAGTGGAGTTTTAATTAATTTGAAGTAATATTCAAATGGTTTGGAAAGATCTGATAATATATTACTGAGAGGCACACAAAAATTATAACTTTATTTTGTAAATTTATTTTTATTGTATTTTCCCATTACCATTTCTCCCCCTTATACCCTCTTCCACCGCCTTGCACCGTCCTCTCTGCACGGTCACCACGCTGTTGTCCACGTTCATGAGTCCTTTTTCTGTTTGCTGGTCCAACAGCCCGTAACCAACCCTGCCAGAGCTGTCAGCCCGCTCTCTATCTATGAGTCTGGCTCTATTTTGCTTGTTAGTTCAGTTTGTTCATTAGATTCCACATATGAGTGAAATTATATGGCATTCGTCTTTCTCTGACTGGCTTATTTCACTTAGCATAATGTTCTCCAGGTCCATCCATGCGGCCACGAAGGGTAAAATTTTCTACTTTTTTATAGCCAAGTAGTATTCTATTGTGTAAATGTACCATAGTATTTTATCCACTCATCTACTGGCCGTTGTAAAAAATGCTGCCATGAACATAAGGGTACTTATATTCTTTTGAATTAGTATTTCAGTTTTCTTCGGATAAATTCCCAGAAGTGGAATCGCTGGGTCAAAAAGCAGTTACATTCTAAATTTTTTGAGATAACTCCATACTGCCTTCCACAGTGGCTGCACCAGTCTGCATTCCAATCAACAGTGCAAACGGGTTCCCCTTTCTCCACATTCTGGCCAGCACTTGTTTGTTGATTTATTGATGATAGCCACTTAGGCAAGTGTGAGGTGATGTCTCATTGTGGTTTTAATTTGCATCTCTCTGATTTGCATCTGTAGTGATGCTGAGCATTTTTTCATATGTCTATGGGCCATCTGTATGTCCTCCTTGCAGAAGTATCTATTCAGGTCCTTTGCCCGTTTTTTAATTGGGTTGTTTGTCTTCCTAGTGTTGAATTGTATGAATTCTTTATGTATTTTGGAGATTATCCCTTGTTTGATGTATCTTTGGCAAATATGTTCTCCCATGCAGTCGGTTCCCTTTTCATCTTGATGATGGTTTCTTTAGCTCTGCAGAATCTTATTTATTTGATGTAGTTCCATTGTGTATATTTCCTTTATTTCCCTTGCCCCAGGAGATATATGAGCAAAAATATCGCTATGATAGATATCTGAAAATTTCCTGCCTATGTTTTCATCTAGGATTTTTATGGTATCATGACTTATATTAAATATAAACACTTATATTTAAGTATTTTATCCATTTTGAGTTTATTCTGGAGCTAAGAAAACAATCTCATTTACTGTTGCATCAAAAATAAAAATAAAGTATCTAGGAATAAATTTAACCAAAGATGTAAAAGACCTGTACTCAGGAAACTATGGAACACTGAAGGAAGAAATTGAGGAAGATACAAATAAGTGGAAGCATGTACTGTGTTCATAAACTAGAAGAATTAACATAATTAAAATGTCCATACTACCCAAAGCAATCTATAGATTCAGTGCAATTCCTATTAAAATACCAATAGCATATTTCACAAATATAGAATAAATATTCCAAAAATGTATGTGGAACCAAAAAAGAGGACTCTCAATAGCTTCAGCAGTCTTGAGAAAGAAGAACATAATTAGAAGGATCACAATACCTGATATCAAACTATACTGTAAGGCCACGCAATCAAAACAGTTATATAAGAACAGACATAGGTCAATGGAACAGAACAGAGAGCCCAGAAATAAACTCATGTCTTATGGTCAATTAATATTTTACAAAGGAGGCAAGAACATACGATGGAGTAGAGACAGTCTTATCAATAAATGGTGTTGTGAGAACTGGGCTGGTACATGCAAACAAAAAAAAGAAAGAAAGAAACTAGACAATCATCTTACACCATACACCCATTCACATTATTTTTTCTTTTTTTTTAAATATATGTTATTGATTATGCTATTACAGTTGTCCCAATTTCCCTCATGCGCCCCTCCATCTGGTATCCCCCATTCTCTCCAGCAATATCTCCCTTAGTTCATGTGTATGGGTCGTGCATATAAATAATTTGGCTTCACATGTCCTTTACTATTCTTAATATCACCCAGTCTGGTTTTTTTTTTTAACTTTTTTTTAAAGATTTTATTTATTTATATATTTTTAGAGAGAGGGGAAGGGAGGGAGACAGAGAGGGAGAGAAACAGCAATGTGTGGTTGCCTCTCACATGGCCCTCACTGGGGACCTGGCCTGCAACCCAGCCATGTGCCCTGACTGGGAATCGAACCGGGACCTTTTGGTTTCCAGCCCGGGCTCAATCCACTGAGCTACACCAGCCAGGGCCCAGTCTGTTTTTTACCTATCAATTCAAGCTTCTTAATCCCTGCACATTTTCCTCCATTCTCCCCCTTCATTCCCTCAAACTGATAACCCTCCAAGTGATCTCTATATCTATCTTTCTGTTTCTGTTCTGGTTGTTTCCTTGGTTTGTTTTTTTAGATTCAGTTGTTGATAGTTGTGAATTACTTGCCTTTTTAATGTTTATAGTTTTGATATTCTTGTTTTTCTTAAATAAATCCCTTGAACATTTCATATAATAGTGACTTGGTAATGATGAACTCCTTTAGATTTACCTTGTCTGGGAAGCCCTTTATCTGCCCTTTCATTCTAAATGATGGCTTTGCTGGATTGAATAATCTAGGTGATAGGTCTTTGCTTTTCATTCCTTTGACTACTTCTTGCAGGTCCCTTCTCATCTGCAAAGTTTCTTTTGAGAAATCAGCTGATAGTTTTATGGGAACTCCTTTGTAGGTAACTCTGCTTTTCTCTTGCTGCTTTTAAGATTCTCTCTTTATCTTTAAACTTTGGCATTTTAATTATGATGTGTCTTTTTTTTAAAGAGGTATTTTTTAAAATATTTTATTTATTTTTAGAGAGAAGTAAAGAGAGGGAGACAGAGAGGGAGAGAAACAGAAATGTATGGTTGCCTCTCACATGGCCCTCACTGGCGACCTGGCCCGCAACCCAGGCATGTGCCCTGACTGGGAATTGAACTGGTGACCCTTTGGTTTGCAGCCTGTGCTCAATCCACTGAGCTACACCAGCCAGGGCTATTATGATGTGTCTTGGTGTGGTCCTCTTTGGATCCAACTTACTTGGGACTCTCTGTGTTTCCTGGACTTGTATGTCTATTTCCTTCACCAAATTAGGGGATTTTTCTTTCTTTTTTTTTCAAATATGTTATCAATTACTTGCTCTTCCTCTTCTCCTTCTGGCATCCCTATGCTTCAGATGTTGGCATGTTTGGAGATGTCCCAGAGGTTCCTTATAATTTCCTCATTTTTTGAAATTCTTGTTCCTTCTTTCTGTTCTCATTAAATGTTTATTTCTTCCTTATGTTCTAAATCATTGATTTGAATCCTAGCTTCCTTCCTTTTACTGTTGTTTCCCTGTGGATTTTTCTTTTATTTTACTTAGTGTAGCCTTCATTTCTTCCTTTGTGTTGTTGCCGTACTCAACAAGATCTCTAAGCATCCTAATCACCAGCGATTTGAGCTCTGCATCTTATAGATTGGCTATCTCTGTTTCATTTAATTCTTTTCCTGGGATTTTCTGTTCTTTCATCTAGGCCATATTTCTTTGTCTCCACAGTTTGGTAACCTCTTTGTTTTTGTTTCTGTGTATTAGGTAGAGTTGCTTTGACTCCGTGTCTTAGTAGCATGGTCCATTGTAGAAAAGGCACCTATAAATTGTGTGGGGCAGAGACTTAGGTACTTGCCAGGGCAGGGGAGCCTGCTTCACTGGTGTGGCTCTGTGTGGGGGGAGGGCTCAGAGAGGGGACAGTGCAGCTGCTTGGCTTCTGGAGATTTGCCTGGCACTTGCCCCATTTCCAGTCACTTCACCCACTTCCTATATGCAACTGGTGACCTTTCAGCTGCTGCCCTGATGATGAAATCCAGAGTGGGTGGCTATGTGTACATTCTAAGTCAGTGTGGGACTTCCAAGCAGCAAAAATCTGGCAGTTTTTCCTGCTGCGCCAATACCCACTGGTTTTTACTTGCAGAGGTAATGGGGATTTATCTTCATGGTTCTGGAACCCTAGGCAGTGCGGTCTGGAATGGCTCACTCCCAAGATATTCCTCCTGATTTTTAAAAAATATATGTTATTGATTACGCTATTATAGTTTTCCCATTTCCCCCTCTTTATTCCCCTCTGCCCTTCAGACCCCCTCCCACCTGCATTCCATGCCCCCCCTTTAGTTCATGTCCATGGGTCATACATATAAGTTCCTTGGCTTCTATATTTCCAACACTATTCTTAACCTCCCCATGTCTATTTTCTACCTACCATTTATACTACTTATTCCCTGTACCTTTGCCTCCTCTCTCCCCCTCCCACTCCCCTGCTGATAACCCTCCATGTGATCTCCATTTCTGTGGTTCTATTCCTGTTCTAGTTGTTTGCTTAGTTCTTTTTTTTTTTTATAGGTTCGGTTGTTAATAATTGTGAGTTTGTTGTCATTTCACTGTTCATATTTTGGATCTTCTTTTTCTTAGATAAGTCCCTTTAAAATTTCATATAATAAGGGCTGGGTGATTATGAACTCCTTTAACTTGACCTTACTGGGAAGCACTTTATCTGCCCTTCCATTCTAAATGATAGCTTTTCTGGATAGAGTAATCTTGGATGTAGGTCCTTACCTTTCATGACTTGGAATACATATTTCCAGCCCCTTCTTTCCTGCAAAGTTTCTTTTGAGAAATCAGCTGATGGTCTAATGGGAACTCCTTTGTAGGTAACTCTCTACTTTTCTCTTACTGCTTTTAAGATTCTCTCCTTATTTTTAATCTTGGGTAATGTAATTATGACATGCCTTGGTGTGTGCTTCCTTGGGTCCAACTTCTTTGGGACTCTCTGGGCTTCCTGGACTTCCTGGAAGTCTATTTCCTTTGCCAGACTTGGGAAGGTCTCCTTCATTATTTTTTTTTTCAAATACATTTTCAATTTCTTGCTCTTCTTCTTCTCCTCCCGGCACTCCTATGATTCAGATGTTGGAATGTAAAGTTGTCCCAGAGGTTCCTCAGCCTCTCCTCATTTTTTTGAATTTTTGTTTCTTCATTCAGTTCTGGTTGAATGTTTCTTTCTTCCTTGTGCTCCAAACCATTGATTTTAGTCCCAGTTTCCTTCCTGTCATTGTTGGTTCTCTGTACATTTTCCTTTATTTCATTTTTCATAGCCTGCATTTTTTCCTCTATTTTGTGATGATACTCAACCAGTTCTGTGAGCTTCCTGATTAGCAGTGTTTTGAACTGTGCATCTGTCAGAGGTTGGCTATCTCTTCGTTGCTTAGTTGTATTTTTTCTGGAGTTTTGATCTGTTCTTTCATTTGGGCCTTTTTTTTTTTAAGATTTTATTTATTTATTTTTAGAAGGGAAGGGAGGGAGAAAGAGAAGGAGAGAAACAGCAATGGATGGTTGCCTCTCACATGGCCATCACTGGGGACTTGGCCTGCAACTCAGGCATGTACCCCGACTGGGAATCGAACCAGGACCCTTTGGTCCCCAGCCTGTGCTCAATCCACTGAGTTACACCAGCCAGGGCCCATTTTTTTTTCTTTGACTTAGTGTACCTGTTATGTAGTTACAGGCAGAGCCTTAGGTATTCACCAGGGCAGGGCAACCCAAGTTGCTGCATGGTGATGCTGTATGTGGGGGAGGGGTCTGAGAGGGAACACTGCTGCTTGCTCCACTCTCTGCCCACTTTCAGTCACTTCCAGGGCTACACACAAGAAAACTGGGCCCTTCTGGTGCTGATTCCTGGGTGGGTGAGTTTCTGTACATTCTAGGACACTGTGGGTCTCTCCAATGAACTCTCCTGTGAGACTGGGAGTTTCTCCTGATGCCACAACTCTCACAGATTTTTTCAGTCAGAGGTTTTAAGGCTTTATTTTCCCATGCTGGGACCCTGGGTTGAACAACTGTCTCACTCCCCAGGTGTCACTCCCAGTTTATCTGCACATGCACAAAAAAATTATCTGCTCTGCCAGCCGCCCCCTTGCCTGCTCCAGCAGCCGCTGCCTTGCTACAAGTCCTCTCCACCCGGCTGCCCATCTCCACCCCTCCTACCGGTCTGGATGAATGTTTCTTCTTTAACTCCTTGGTTGTTGGACTTCCATACAGTTCAATTATCTGGCAGTTCTCGTTGTTTTTGTTTTTAAATTTGTTGTTGTCCTTCTTTTGGTTGTGCAAGGAGGCATGGTATGTCTACCTATGCCTCCCTCTTGGCTGGAAGTCCCTTCCTGAGTTTTTAAAAATGTTTTATTTATTTATTTATTTTTAGACAGAGGGAAAGGGAGGGAGAAAGAGAGAGAAACATCAATGTGTGGTTGTCTCTCACACACCCCCTACTGGGGACCTGGCCTGCAACCTAGGCATGTGCCCTGACTGGGAATCAAACTGGTGACCCTTTGGTTCCAAGGCCTGTCCTCAGTCCACTGAGTTACAACAGCCAGGGCTCAAGTCTTTTTCAATTTAAAAAAACCAAAAAAACTAAAAGTAATCAGGATCTTATTAAGTACATTTTATATCTAGCCTTTCTTTACATAAGTTAGAAGTGAAATGTTTCTAACTTATGTAAAATTTTAAATACATCATTGAAAAGAAATCAGAGTATCTAGAAAAGCAGGATGAAGAAAAAAGTCATCATCAGATATAATCAATTTTAATATTTTGACCTATGTACTTCTGGTTTTTTTTCTTATGCATATTATTATAAAAAGTGAATGATAATCTACAAAAACTTTGTAAAATATTGATCTCTGTGTGAAAATTTTCAACACTTATACAACATTCGTTGAGCACTTACCGTAATTGCGGTGTTGGGGCAGTGTGGAGAAGCAGGCCGAAAATGCCGTTGCCCTCACAGCGCTTCCATTCCACTGAGCAGAAGGGACAATAGACACACAAGTGAGAACACATATCTGAAATATAAGTGCTATGAAATAAAAGAAAGCAGAGCCAGGGAATGAAGACAGAAAAAAGGACACTGACTTCATTGTGCAGGGGGCTCATCTCCCTGTGGAGATGACATTTGAACAGACTCCTGAAGAAAAATAAACATAAACACCACCACCCACAAATACAGTATTGTTTTTCTGGTAATGTCAGCTTTTTAAGCATTTACTTGTGATTTCTCCTCTTCATTTTAAATAAATATTTGCCTTTGTCCCTAATTTTGTATTACGGTATTTTTCTTAAAGGGGTTATGGGGGAAGTCAGGGCATGGCCCCGCCATGACCTCAGAGAACAGTCTGTGTCTGGACGTCCCAGTTCTCCCAATGCTCCTGTGTTTATCACAGAAGCGTAGTCTCCACAGGCTACTTTCTCTAACACCGTATGCACCGCCAAGGCTGGAGGCAAGGCGCAGTCGCTCTTGCACCGATCCCCCGCCGGCAGTGCACTCCCCTGAAATGTGAGTGGTGAACGGCATGTCCGCATCTGCTGGTCCTCCAGGCGCTTTTTTGGAATATCATGAACACAAGAGCAGCTCAATGGTTTGGAGCGGCTGTGTTATCGGGGGCCTTAAATTGCATGAGTTTTGGTCCTCACAAATCACAGACCTGTGGCTGGCGGATCTCTGCAAGGGAGGCTGGGAGCTGTAACTTTTAAGGGAAGAACAGTGTTGGGAAGCAGTCCCTAGACTCTGTCACGCTGGTGGGTTGTCAGTGGCTCAGCAGATCAGAAGTCCCACCTGGCTGTGGAAAGTCCCAGAAACAGATTCACATCACAGGACTCTGGGTAGGTTAGGATTTGGAAGCCTCAAGTCCATCTGAATGAGACTGAAAACAAGAGGGCAGGTTGAACACATGCATGAAAACAAGTTACACCTCCAGATCCCACTGCCAGCCACGCCAGCAGCTGAAGAACCTTCCCCTCATCCTGACAATGAAGCCTGAGTCACTTTAACATGTTCTCTGAGCTACTGCTGTCAGCGATTTACCTTCTTCAGACACCTTTTGTTTTTCAATATTTTCAACTTCTGAAAACCCAGTGTCTGCTTGCATTCAGATAGGCCCCTCTGTGCTTTTGCATGTCAGTTTATTTCATAATAGAATAATTTTGAAACTCAGACCAGTTTTTTTCGATGCTGCAGAAAGCAGAGGGATGAAAGCAGTCAGGTGATGACGGGAATGAATGTCTGCGTCTGTCGAGGCTTTCACATCCTGTTAGAGGAGACATTTGCTTGGCAGACTCCCAGGCTAGATGCCAGGCTGAACACGCCGTGATGCGGCAGCACTTGAAGCGTCAGGTTCTGCGTGTGCGGCTCACACTATGGCCTGGACAAATATAGAGGTTTCTTCTGTGACTTACTTTGCTTTGAGTCTTAGAGCAAAGATATTTTACTGCATGGACCCTGTACGGATTGCAATGATAATGTGGACAGATTTACACATAGAGCTTCCTACTGAATGTTTTTTTAGAAAAAAATTTCAGGAGAGTTAAAGGTAGCAAGAGACCACATGCAACTTAATTAATCCTACCAAAAAATTTCCAAGGTTTTGAAGAATACTTTTGTTGGAAAACTTCTTTCCCTTGATTTTTCCAAGTTTTTCCTAGCCTTGCTTCCATTTATATTGTATACGCTCCGCATAGCACACCAGTGAACCTGATGTACTCAGCCCACTGGTTCTGACTCCAGCTGCACGTTAGAACAACCTGGAGATCTCCTGAAACATGTTGGTACCAGGGCCCCATTTCTAGAGATTCTGGTTCAGTTATTTTGGGATGGGGCACTGGCCTTGCTACTTTTTAAAGCTCTACAGGTGATTAGCCATGCAATCAGAACTGAGAATAGCACCAGGCGAAAGAGGGGCAAGGATGCTGATCTATCCTTTTTCCAGAGAGTGAAGTAGCAGAAAACCCCAGTGGTTGTAGGGAATTCAACCCCTGGAGTTTCCAATGACAAGTGGCTGATGGCAGCCTTCCTGACTTTTCCTTATCCTGAGGGACTTAGAGCTTGAGATAGGAGGGCAGCTGGTATCTGTCAGGCCCAGCTCTCAGCTCAGGTTGGGAAGGTGGCTGTCCTAAAAAGAATGCCTTCCCTCTAAGCTAAAATACTCAGAGAGTAGGAGATGTGGCTCAAGAGGATGAGGAAGTTCTTGAGAATGTGTTTTATGACTTTACAATTGGAAGTGACCTCAGTGAAAAGAAAAGGATACACATAAAAGAATCTAGTGGGGGTTGCACTCGGAGGGGAGCTCAGATCATAAAGCACAGGAGCAAGGAGGACCCGTACAAGAGACCTTGTAGGAGAGCGCCCCAAAGCCCCGCTCACGGAGCCTTGCAACACAGAGGCTACCGACAACAACAGAGAAAAGCTGCTTTAACTAAGTCCGGAATAACAGGTTCAAGGAAAGAGATTTGGGCTCACTGCCGGGAGCCAACAACATAATGTTGGTGGAAGAGAAAAGAAAGTAACACCCCCCCACTTTTGTTTGCTTACTCTATCCAAAAGAATGACCACTGCACTGAAACAAACGGGGGTCTCTGCTTGGAAGGACTTGAAAGCTAAGACAAAAAGTTTAAATGAAAAAAAATATGCAAAAAAGCTAGGAAAATTCTGAAAATTAAAAAAGTAATTAAAATCAGAATAAAAAAATAAAATAAAATGAGAATACACAGATTAGTGGAACAGGGAAGAAAGCATGACATCCAAACAAATTTTGAAACTCACTACACAGTAAAAGTGATATTCAGTGGAGAAAGAAAACTAGTATTGGGACAAGTGCCTAACCATTTTGAAAGACAAAAAGCTGGATGTCTTTGTCATTCCTTAAATCAAAATAAATTTGAGATGCACTTTAAAATGCCAGAAAGAAATTTATATGTGATCTTGTAGTGGAAAAGAGTTTTCTGAATAAAAAAATATATATGATATATGTATGTATATGTGTGTGTGTATTCACATACATACATGTATATATACACACATAAAAAGCATACTACGTATTTGTTTATGAACAACAACAAAAACCAAAATGCTGGGAAGGATACACACCAAACTTGACAGTAGTTATTTGTGGGACATGAAAGTGGAGGGCAAAAATTGAGTTTCTCGCCCTAGCTGGTATAGCTCAGTGGATTGAGCACGGGCTGGGAACCACAGGGTCCCGGTTCAATTCCCAGTCGGGGCACATGCCTGGGTTGCAGGCCAGGTCCCCAGTGAGGGCCATGTGAGAGGCAACCATACATTGCTGTTTCTCTCCCTCTCTGTCTCTCTCCCTTCCCTTCTCTCTATAAATAAATAAATAAAATATTTAAAAAAAATTGAGTTTCTCTTTCTCTCTCTCCCTATGTATGTACACACACATATACATTAACACTAAGTTAATAACTAAGTACATATTTTATATATCAATATATACTTCATATATATGTAGATATGGGTTAGGTATTTGTTGATATTTTACAGAGAGGTACATATAATAAAAATAAATTTTAAAACACCAATATTGGATAAGAGTTTGAAGGACAAACTTGTTTAAAAAAATTGCAGGTTGTTCTTTCTTTTTTTTTTCTTGGCCCAGACAAATCTTCCCCCAGAGTCCAAAATTATCTGAGAACTGCCTAAGTCATAGTACAGGAAAGGGAAGACTTATTTTTTATCATTTTTATTGATTATGCTGTTATAATTGTCCCAATTACTCCCCCTTCACACCACCACACCCAGCACCCCTCACTCCCTCAGGCAATCCCCACCCCTTTGTTCATGTCCTTGGGTCATGTGTATAAGTTTTTTGGCTACTCTATTTCCTATACTGTACATCTCTGTGGCTATTCTGTGACTACCAACTTGTACTTCTTAATATCCTCACTCTTCACCCATTTCCCCAAACCTCCTCCCATCTGGCAACCATCAAAACACTCTCTGTTTCCATGATTCTGTTTCTGTTCTTTTTGTTTGCTTAGTTTGATTTTTAGATTCAATTGTTGATAGGTATGTGTTCATTGCCATTTTATTGTTCATAGTTTTGATCTTCTTTTTCTTAAAGAAGGGCCTCTGACATTTCATATAAGGATGGTATGGTGATAATAAACTCGTTTAGTTTTTTTCTTATCTGGGAAGCTCTTTATTTGCCTTTTGATTCTAAACGATACCTTTGCTGGGTAGAGCAATCTTGGATGTAGGTGCCTTCTTTTCATGACTTTGTATATTTCTTGCCAATCCCTTTTAGTCTGCAAAGTTTCTTTTGAGAAATCAGCTGACAGTTTTATGGGAACTCCCCTGTAGCTAATTAACTGCTTTGCTGTTGCTGCTTTTAAGATTCTCTCTTTATTTTTATCTTTATCCTTGGGCATCTAATTATGATGTGTCTTGGTTTGGGTCTCTTTGCATCCAACTTGTTTGGGACTCTCTGTGCTTCCTGGACTTGCATGTCTATTTCCTTCACAAAATTAGGGACGTTCTCTTTTATTATTATTTCAAGTACACTTCCAATTTTCTTGCTCTTTCTCTTCTTCTTCTGGTACGCCTATGATGCTAATGTTGGTATACTTGAAGTTGTCCCAGAGGCTCCTTACACTATCCTTGTTTGGGGGGCGTTCTTTTTCCTTCTTGTTGTTCTGTTTGTTTTTTGCTTCCTAATGTTCCAAATCATTATTTGATTCTTGGCTTCATCCATTCTACTGTTGTTTCCCAATAAACTGTTCATTTCCATTAGTGTATCCTACATTTCCACCTAGATCTTTTTTATGCTGTTGAGGTACTCACAAAGTTCCTCGAGCATCCTTATAACCAGTGTTTTGAATTCCACATCTGATAAATTGTGTATCTCCACTTTGTTTAGTTCTTTTTCTGGAGTTTTGATCTGTTCTTTCATTTGAGCCATGTTTCTTTATCTCCTCATTTTGGCAGCCTCCCTCTGTTTGTTTCTATGTATTAGGTAGGGCTGCTACAGCTCCCTGTCTTGGCAGTGTGTCCCAATGTAGTAGGTGTCCTGAAGGTTCCAGTGGCACAGCCTCTTGTATCACCCAAGCTGGGTACTCGAGGTGCGCCCTTTGTGTGGGCTGAGTACACCCTCCTCTTGTAGTTGAGCCTTGGTTGCTGTTGGTGGGTCAATGGAAGAGATTTACTCAAGCCAGTGAGACAGCTGCAATAACTAGCTGGGATCACTTGCCACCAACCTCCACCCTCTGTGGAGGATAAGCTGTGAAGGGGCACGGAGGTGGTGCTCCGACATAGTCTGTAGCTGTCTACTGGGTGCACAGGCTCTGGGTTTTCTCGGTGTTGCAGGCCAGGGTCAGCCACCACCTGTGTTCTGCATGGGGGCACCCAGCATTAGCTACAAAGCAATCTGAGATGGCTGCTACTTGTACTGGTCTTGGAGGTTCCCAGGTGAATCCAAGCTGCAACGCAAAGCTGGTTGCTGCTATTTCTTGTCCTGGGTACAATTAGCAAGAGGTACAGGAGGGTGGGGGCTCACTGAGGCCAGCTGTTGCTTGTTTGGGAAGACTTGGAAAGATGTGAAGCATTAGCCAAAATAAGCCATTCATATGGTAAAGTTACTGTTACAGCTTTGGTGGGCCCTAAGTTGGGTGGCACGGAGCCTCAGGGAATCCCCAGGGTGGGGTAAACAGTGTGAGCCAGGTTGATGGAGTCTCAGATATGGCACCCACCTGCTGGCTCTGTGGCTCTGTGTGGGGAGGGTTCAGAAGAGGAACAATGACCTCTGCCCACCATTCTGTCTGGGAGAAAGCTGTCCCCCAGCTCTCACCCTGATGCCAGAAACTTCAGCTCCTCCCTCTATGCCACCGGTGCCTTTCAAGCTGCTACCGTCATGCTGGAACTCAGACAGAGTTTGAGTAATTCCGTGTGCAGGCCCTTCAAGAGGAATTGCTTGGGAATCCAGTAGTTCCTTTCACCAACTCAAACCCCGCTAGTTTTTGCAGCCAGGGGTTATGGGGGCTTCTCTTCCTGGCACTGGAACCCTGGGCCCGGAGGCCTGGTGTGGGGCTTGAGTCCCTCGTTCCTGAGATATTCTTCCCAAATTTTTATCCACCACACATGGGTGTGGGACCAGCCTGTTCTGTGTGTCTGCATCTCCTACCAGTCTGGATGGTTTTGGTTTCTTTAGTTCTGTGGTTGTCAGATTTCCATTCAACTCGACTTCTGATGATTCTGAGTGGTTTGCTCTGTAGTTTAGTTGTAATTTTGATGTGGTTTTGCAAGGTGAGCCATGTTTACATACACCTCCATCCTGACCAGAAATGGGAAGACGTATTAACCAGGCATTATGCTGTTTAGTACAATAATGATTAGTGGGGGCTTGAAAAGGAAACAACAGTAACTAGAAGGAAGAACCTCCAACTAGTCTTGTTGGTCATGGGAGGAAACCCTGTGTGGCCTCTGAGTTCTGCCATTTAACGACCTCTGTGACCTTGGACAAATGACCTAAACTCCCAGAGCCTCAGCCTCCTCGTATATAACACCACAGAGTTGTGTGAGCATCAAATGGAATGTGGCTAAAAATGCTTCCAAACTGTGAAGGGCTGTGCAGGATTCTAGGCTACATCCTTTAACAACATTTTAATTCTCGTCAAATTTGCAAGTGACGTAAAGTTAAAGACAGAAAACTTGTAAGAGACAAAAATAGATCCTGAAGTATCCTGGCAGGCTAAAACAAAGGTGAATTTTCAAGATAAAATGTAACTAGAAAAGCAGTCTTAAAAGTTATGTAAAAACTTTGCAAATATCTTTAAAAATTATAATTCCAAGAGCTAGCAGTTTAGAAAACCAGGTAATTCCATATAGTCTTGGTAAGAGTGTAAGAAGGCGTATCACTGAAGGAAATAGACAATACATGTCACAGGCCTTAAAGATAAGCATGTTCTTTGACCCAGAAAGCCACTTCTGAAAACGTATAAATTGTGTAAAATAACCCAACCAAAGATGTTCATTCAAGTATTATTCATGGTTAGGAATAACTGCTAATAACATATACATCTAATAATAGATTTATGAGTAAATGATTATATGTATAGGCCATGAAGTACTATACAGCAATGATTCTCAGTGGGGTGGGGGAGGATTTTGCCTCCCCCCGGGAACATTCGGCAAAGTCTGGGGACATTTTTGCTTGTCATAATCTGGTGGGGGGAAGGTGCTACTGGCATCTTAGGGGGTAGAGCCCAGAGACACCACTAAAAATCATACAATGTATGGGAAAGCACCCCCGCCACAGAGAATTGCTGTCCCCAAAATGTCAATAGTGCCAAGAAACAGTGTCGAGAAACTCTGCTATATAGTCTTTAAAAATTATGTTGAGGCAGAATAGCTAATGATATAAGAAAACATTAAAATATTTTGTAGAATTTTTTAAAGTTATAAAACACTGAGCAATTTCATTTGTGATGAAAAATGAACTACATTCAACAGTACTTGGTGATAGCCAGGTTATGAGTGATTTGTTTTCTTCTGCATTTTTCAAAGTCTTATATCACATATATTACCTTGAACATTGGTGAAGAAAAATACTCCACGAAAATTAATTATCAAGGGTTGATCTTTTCCATGAGCAGTGTAAAAACGTTTTGATGGTTTTCATTGACAACGAGCTTGCAATCTTGGGCCTGCTTAACCGAGATCTATCTTCTAAGATCTGGAACGAGGGACCCGTGGTCCTCCAGCCTGTGCTGGCCCGGCCTCACCTGCACTCTCGTGTTCAGGACGGGCGCCACACTTTCTCAGGCATGTAGGGGCTCTATGTTTACCCTGTGCCCATTTGTTCAGTAGTGATCACAGTCTGATCCAATAAACTAAAAGTTACCTTTGGGTAATTCTCGGATGATGCCCCAGGTAAATGTCATTTTTCAAAGCTCCCCTCCTCCCTTCCACACAAGCTGTAGACAAAGGTTCACTCTGTCCCAGTGACAGGTAGGGGGGACTTAGATCCACGCCAGCCCTTAAAGATCCTCGCTCCCCATGCTGGTCAGTGCCGCACCTGACGTGGTGGCCGCTGAGGGGCATTCTGTCACGGCCAGTTACTGAAGCCTGGGGTTTGGCCACCTTCCTTCCTTCTCTAGCCCTGGTTGGCTACTACCTCATTTCCGCTGCTGCTTGGGCCTCTGAGGCCAGCTGTGACCTCACTGCGATGACCCCCCGGGAAGCTAATCAGCCAGAGTCTCAGTCAGCTTCCGCACCGCTCTGCGGGGATCCAGGGAAACTCTGAGTCCTGGCCACACAGGAAGCAGCGCTGCCTGGAGTTAAACTCAGACCCTCTCTGCTAAACTGGGTCGCTAAGTTATTTATTTAAGGCATGCTCTTTTTTCACACGTGTAATTTTTTTTGGAGAGAGCACTGCTAAGGAAGTAGAGGGAAAAAGAAGAGTAAACGGATGACGTGGAAGTGGGCAGGGGTATTGGCAAGTTGGGACATTGCCCAAAACAAGAGCTCTCAGAAGTTTTGATTTCACTTAACGGAGCCCTGGGAGTGGCATCTCATCAACACACCATGACTCTGTGGCTCTGATCCTCCTCCCCACGGGCCTATCGGCCGGAAGGACAGAGGCTATGAGGGAGGGGGACAGACCAGGGAACAGGGCTGAACATTCCCACAGGGCCACTCCCCAACAAGGCCACCAAACTGCGCTGCCAAGTACCAGCACCACTGCTTACAACTGAAGTCAAGGCAGCCGTTCGCCCCGTGGAGAAATACTGAGTGCACACCGCATGCGGTGCTCTGGCTCTGTGGCACCACTGGGCACAGGGCTGGGTGTCAGTCATACAGGGGTGCAGAAAGCAGGGCTAGTGGGAGAAATGGTTGGGAGGATGGAACACAGGCAGGAGGCAGAGCGAGGCATCAGAGCAGAGCGCCTGGGGTGGCACTGTCCTGGGAGAATGTGGTGTGAAGGTGTGGAGGTTACTGTGGTTGGGGGCGGGCTGGGTAACAGACCCAGCATGTGCACACTGAGAATACACCACCATGTCCCCCACACCACCATGTGCAGTCCACGTGCAGAGCAAGCAGCCTCAAAGTCCCCTCCTCTACTCCCTTCCGATGCCCCTTGGAGCCTGGGTTTGACCATTGCACTCATCCCTAATGTGGAGGCTTCTATTCAAAGGGAGAGCATGAAGGGACTGGGAGGAGGAAGAGAAGACAGAAATTGTGGGAGAAAGAGAAATATGTAAATGAGTTCCATGAAACCACAATGACCCAGAAAAAGCTAATGCTTTGTTACTGTTGGCTTCAGTATCCCATTTTCCCTGATCACCTGGATGTATTTCCTCGCAACTCTAGTCATTTTCCGACAGGATATTCTGTGGTCCAATTTCCTTGTTCTGCTCTTCAATGATCAGTAGGGGCCGGCACCGCATGTCGCCCGCGGGAGTCTTCTGTGTGGGTGAGCCTGGATTGCGGCTCTCCTCCCGGAAGACGTGGAATGAGGGAGAACATGAGTATCCGTCCTTTGTTAGCACAGGCTCTGCAGAAATAACCCACACCACCAAACAATTGGCTTAATTTTATTTCAAAATTGTACAAAATGGCCATAAGCGGCTCTAAAAAACTGTCTTCAGACATGTGGAAATTCAGAAAGAACAATAAAACGGTATCATTCACAGTGTAATGGAAAAGCTTTCTCTGAGGCAGACATTACAACTCTTCTTTCTTCTTCCCTAGTCTCTCGTGGTCTCCCTCCCGGAGGGTTCGAATAAAATTGGTAAATCCCAATTCCTGTAGGGAAGGGGAGAGAAAGAGAAAGAGAGAGAAAAGGAATTTTAAGCCCTGATACAGATGTGCACATTCTCCCTCATTCCCCTTTCCCAACCCTCCACATACAGAAACTGGCCGAACCAGGGGGGCAGCTGGAGACACTGGGAGGGTTGGCTCCTCCTAAGAAGCAGGCAAGGAAACTCTCCCACACCCTGGAAGCCACCCTGGCTCTGGGGAGGACTTCTCTGACAACCTCTTGAGACCCTCTTCCAGCCTGGCCCTTGCCTTCTCTGCTCTGATGGGCCCTCTGGAGGACCCCCTCTGCCGCCCCTCAGGGGCTGTCTCCCTGCCCGTCAGCAGAAAGCTCAGGGCAGATTCCACTCCCCAACTCACCGTCCGATCACTGTCATATTTTTCTACAAACTTCCCGTAGTGGTAGTAGTGGAACGTGGGGTAGCCCTTGATGGCCTCCTGCTGACACAGGTCCTGGTTCGTGTCTTTGACGCAGTCAACAGCAGCGCAGCAGATCTACGGGGGACGGAAGAAGGGCTGGCACAGGCCTCCGGCTGAGAGCTGAGGCCTGGACGACGCCCGCAGGCCGCACTCGGCCCGCGCCAGGTGCTCTCCGAGACCTCGCCCCAATAGCGGAGAGGGGCCGAACCACAGCGTCCCCAGCCTGGAGCTCCCTTGAGACTGACGGTGCCTGTTTTCTATTTCCAAGGCAGATGGGTAAGATTTGAGCACTCAGCTTGGTGTGCCCTGAGACTACCTTTCAAAATCAAGAGTACAGCAGCCCATCTGTATCTGCAGGTTTCCCATCTATGGAGTCAACCAACTGCAAATCAAAAAATTTTGAAAAATGAAAAATCTTAGAGAGTTCCAAAACGCAAAATTTGACCTTGCCACGTGCCAAGCACGATGTTGAATCCAGTGGAATGAAATGAGGTACAGGCACAAGCTGCTACCGCCTATGCACCAGGATAGGTCACACGCAAACAGAAGACATTTTATACAAGGGGTCTGGGCATCCTCAGACTTTGGTATCTGTGGGGAGTCCGGGAACCAATCCCCCAAGGATACCAAGGGATGACTGTCATGACCGTAATGGAAATTATGACTTGAAAGCAGTTGTAAACAGCACAGGTTTTGTGATACTTTCTGTAAGGCACTGTGAGATTCATTTACCAATTCACATTCCCTGAACATCTACTTGGGAGGCAGTATAGTTCCAAGGTTAAGAGCAAAAGCTTTGAAGTCAAGTTTCCTAAGTGCGAATGTTGGCTTGGTTGCATATTAAGACCTAAGGAAAATTACCTATGCAGCTGGTGCCTCAATTCCCAGAGGCATAGGACCCTGACACACGGTTAGTGGTCAGAAAACGACAGCTGTTTTTTTTTTAAACTTCCTGACTTTTAGAGAGAGGAAGAAAGAGAGAGAGAGCACATGAAAAATCAATTTGTTGTTCCACTTATTTATACATTCATTGGTTGATTCTTGTATGTGCCCTGACCAGGGATTGAACCTGCAACCTTGGCATATTGGACTGACTCTCACCAACTAAGCTACCAGGTCAGGCCCCAACTGTTGCTACAGTCGTTCCTACCGACCCCATACACAAGCTCGGTCCCCAGTAGGTGCTCGGTGTCTGTTCAGATAAAGGACGGCAGATGGAGACAATTGGAAAGTGTGGCAGGAGGTATGATGGGGATGGTCCTGGGTACCAACAGAGCCCAGGGGAGTGGAGCTAAGGCACTCTGCACAGTTTGCCAGCGGAGCCAAGACTGAAACAGGGGCAAAGAAAGTTCCAGCCAGAGGGGCACTTTCCAGAAACTAGAAGAGTTCAGCGTGACCAAAGCAAACAGAGGTTTTGGTCAGAAAGAGGTCCCCAGATTAGCCGTAGGTCTCTTCTTGCCCGTCTTACAAATTCCACGTGCTGGGTGGCGTTTTCTCATTGTTTAGTGTTCTTTCAAAACAAGAGTGTATAAAACACAGAGTTCCTTCCCTGCTCAGGGTCACAAAGTTGGGAAGGAGGGGTGAGGGTCCAGTGATGGCAACACGCAACACAGAAGCATCACGGAAGAGGGGAGGACCGAGTCTGATGAGAGCCAGCATTTACGAAAGTCCCGTCTTGTGTTCTAGATGCTAGGGGTACAAGGTGACTTTGACACAGCTCAGTTATGGAGAGACTGCCATTCTTACTGCTGAAAGACACGTTATAAGTGAGCTCATTTTAGAACCCAGTAACTGTTCCGAAGAAAATTAAGAGGGTAAGTTGACAAGACAATAGCCAGAAGGGCTGCCTTCTCCAGGATGGCCAAGGAGGCCTTTCCAGGGAGATAACATTTGATATGAACCCCAAGTGATGAGTGCACAACCAGCTGCATGATGAGCACCCAAGGAGAAGACTGGCCCATGCCCGAGAGAGGAATGACCATGGGGTCTCTGAGAGCCAAGCGCATTAAGGAAGTCAGACCGAACTGTTCCCACAGCTTGAATTGTTGAACAGCCAGGATTCACTGAGTTCTTTGGCTGCTGGTTATTTACATTTGAACAAAGGCCCCCTTCCCAGGTAGGAGAGGCCCGGCAGGCCCCAAACAGTCACTGTGAGTGGTCCTTCACCATGTGCCCATTGAACAGGGCTACTATTCCATGAGCAGCAGAACTGACGGTCAGAGTGAAGAGTGAGGTCCAGCCTGCACACTGGGCGCCAGTGCGCCGCACCCGCCCTCCTTCTACCTCTTCTTCAGCTACAATGTTCTCTATAGCAGCGGTCCCCAACCTCTTTGGCACGGAGTGGGTGGGGTGTGGGGGGTGGAAGACAGGAGGCAGAGCTCAGGTCGTAATGTAGCAAAGCTTCCTCCTGCTGTGCAGCTCAGTTCCTAACAGGCCACAGACCGGTAGGGTCTGCGGCCACCTGTTCCGCAGCACTACTTTATAGAGCAGAGTTTGCAAACTCGCTGCACACAATCTATATCTGGCTCTCAGTCCTGTTCTATTTGGCCCACACAGAATTTTTTTAAAAATCTGAATTAGCTACCAACCTAGAGAAAGAGCCAGAAGATTTTTATACAAACGTTTGGCTCGACAGCTTCTCTTCAAAAGCCAGGTTTGATGGCACTTGCCCTTCGCTCCCCGAGGCAGCACCTGGCGGGGGCAGTGGGGCGAGTCTCCTCCGGGCAGGTTCAAACGTTGTTCCCAGGCACCCGTAGGAAGCCTGACCCCCAGACCTGCAGGCCGGCCCCTGCGGACTCTGAGAACCCCAGCTCACCCTCTAGAGCGCCTTTACAATTATTCAGAAACCCAAGGCAGACACTCCTCTGGCCATCCTCTGGGCTGTTTCTCGGGGCAGGCAGGGAGGGCCCAGCCCAGGGGAGACCTCCCGCAGCGGGCAGCCGCCTTGGAGTCGCAGGCCCGGACCCAGTGCTCCCCTGCTGTGCTGTGCGAGTGTTCAATGAGTGTTGCTCCAGCTGCTGTTCTCCCTGCACCCGCTTTAAATCATAAATTTAATTTGTATACATGCCCTGGAGCTGTGGGAAATGCAGTGTATGATTTTATAAATCTACTAAATTAAAAATGTGTACTTATTCTGAATCACCTAAACGAGCTGCCAGCCGCAAACGAAGAGGGCTACTTCTAGCTGCAAAGACTCCCCCGTGCTTAGTTTCCACGAGAGAAGAGACAAGTGCAGGCCCTCTCTCAGGGAAGTGGCGTGGACTCTTCGGAAGGAAGGCAGAGAACCTCCCAATTTCTCATCTCTCCCAGTTTCGCCGTATAGATGCCTGCCCCCTTCATGCCCACTCAAGACTGTAGTGAACTCAACAGCAGCACCACATGCACACCGCTAACTCCTAGATCTGTGCCACGGTGCCTGCTGTCCGGGCCCTGCCATGTCTCCTTGGCCCAGCACTTGCCACTGGCACCTGCAGCTCCTGCTGCAGAGAGCTAGAAGCAAGGCTAGTGAAAAATCTGCTCATGAATGCCCCTGCTCTCGTTCCCCTCCTGTCTGTTCTCTCCTCCTCTATCCCCTCTCAGATAAACCCCGTGTGGTCGAGTCCCAGGCCCCCTGGCTTCTGGGAGAACTCTGACAATGCCTGTGGATTCCATTCTAACACCGCCCCTTTCCAGCTGGGTAACTCTGGGCTAGCCATTCAAGCTCTCTAAGACTCAGTCTTTGATTGGGAAAGCAGTAATACCTAGCTGGATAAGATATTGGAGGGTAACAGACATAATGCTTTTAAAGTACTGATCGGAGAGGAACTCTGAAGAAATAATAAATACGTTATTGTTCCTTCATTCAACCAACATTTACAGAGGTCTCAGGAGTAAAGACTGCAGAGAACTCAAGGACAAACAAGGTCCCTGTCCTCAGGGAGCTGCCCTCCTGATGGGCAGACAGCTTCGTAAACATGTCGGGGACGATACATGACGTGGCCCGAGTTACAGCAGCCTCTGCGCCAATCACGGAGGAAGGGCTCCTGCTGCCTCAGGGACCCGGCCCGGGATGACCTTCACACCCAGCCAAGAGCCGCACTGCAGGCCATGCGCACCACCAGGCGGGGCACACCTGCGTGTGCAGCGAGACGAGCCCCTCCCCTCCGCTGCCCAGTGGTCCCCTGACCCCTGCCTGCGTCCATCGACCTCCCACCCGGGATCCTTGTCCTCCACGGCCCCTTCCCCAGTGCCATTCATTCCAACACTGACTGCGCCAGCCTTCCTCCTCCCAGCGTGTGCACTGCTGAAGTGCCCGGTAAGCTGCTGCGGGGGTGGAGGCTCCGTAGCTAAAATGTGAACTGCCTCACGTGGCTTTATTGACTCAGTAAAATAAATCTCTGCAGGAGCTAATATTGACTTTGGCTATGAAAACGAAGTGAGCAACCAATTGCATATTGATTGGGGAAGGAACTGGGACGGGCTTCTGGATGGAAAACAATGTGATTCCAGCTAAGAGGTGGGATGTCAGGAGACCCAGTGTGGCTGCAATAACACACCGGGCATTCCAGCGGTTGTCAAACACCAGCCCGTGGCCGGCACGAGAGCCGGCTCTCACAAATACAGTTCCTGGAGCCATGCCGGAGAACACGTGATTTGACAGCTCGCCTCGGATGGCGCCCAGCGATGTGGCACCAGCAACGTCAGCCCCCCGGGCCAGAGACAGAATGCTGCCCTGAGGTTACCGAGAGCCACCTCCGGGAGCCAGGACTGCCAGCTGCCTGGGACAGAGAGGTTAAGTGTGCTCCTGAAAACGAGGATTATCCCTGGCTTGCAGTAAAGGAAGGTGGAAGGAGAGACAGAGGGAACGACCCCAGGAAAAGGCCAGCAACATTACTGGTCCAAGTTAAGGCAATTAAGCAAAGGTACATCAATGTCTCAGAGAAGGAGGGGGTCACCGTGAAAATGGGGCTTCTGTGTGTAAGTACAGTCTCCACTCCCCGCAGCAGCTTACAGGGGGACTCCAGCAGTGCACACGCCGAGAGGAGAAAGGCTGGCACACTGTTAGTGTTGGAATGAATGGCCGTGGAGGACAAGGACCCCGGGTGGGAGGTCGATGGACGCAGGCAGGGGTCAGGGGACCACTGGGCAGCAGGGGTGGGGGAGGGGGTCATCTCCCTGCACATCCAGGAGGCGGGCTGACCCTCGGCTGCCTGCTGTGGGCACAGCCGGCCTGGGCTTGCTGGGGCTGAGGTGATGCCTCCACAGACCCCAGAGCCATGGAGACCTAAGCAGGCAGGGGGCAGGGAGACCCCGCACCTCCACCACAATCCTGTCTTGTCCAGAGCAGAGTGTTCTCTGGGGAGTAAAGCCCTGCCCATGCGACCCGGTGCCCACTGTGAGGGACCCTGTAGGGACAGACAGCCGGGCCACGCTGGACCGCCCTGGAGCTCCCAGAGCAGGCGCGGCTAGCCCGGCAGATGCGCAGGCCCGAGCGGCAGGAGTGGGGCGGGCAGTGGGAGAGACTGAAGATGGGAAGCCCCTCTGGCCGTGTCCCTCTCAACGCAGGCCAAGTGGTGAGAGGGAAAACGCGGTTCTGGTCCTTGTACTCCCTCCTGCAGGAGTGAGGGGTTCCTTCAAGGGCACAGCCAGGGCTTGTGGGTGACAACAGGACCCCCTATCTAGGGCAGGGTCCTCGGGTCTGAGTCCCCAGTGTGCCCCCACTCTCCACACGTGAGCCTGTGCCCCAGCCTGGCCCCCTCTCGCCTGCTGTCCCAGTAAGCACTCTCTATCCCATTACTGCCACTCCCGCCCGGCCAACTCAAGGTGACCCTGTTGCCTGTGTCCAGCCAGCTCCTGCTCTGCCGGAGGACTCCCCCGGGAAAATAAGGCACCGTGGCAGAGATGCAGATGACCATGGGTTTGGTGTGTATGGGCGCGTGTCTGGGGCCTGTCAGGGCACAGGTTCCTACGACATTGTCCCGGGCTAGGAATGGCCTTTGTGATCTTCTAGACCAGCCTCCAACTTTACAGAGAAGGGAACTCATGGCCTGGAGACTTGATGTGACTCCTCCCAGGTCACACAGGTTAGCAGCAGCGAAGCCGTACCAGCCTGAGTTCCGGGTTCTTCTTCTGGCCCCACAAGCCCTCCCGGGCAGCGGCTCGCACTGCCCTGGCTGCTGAGCTACCGGGGGGCGTGCCTGGGGGCCCCACTCCACGCACTCTAACCCAGTCTACAGGTCTAGCTTGTTAATTTTATGCTTCATCAGTCAGCTGCTCCAGGAGCCTTTCACGTACGGAGCTCCACAGACATAGCCTACTCTCCACCACCCTGGCTGCCTATCGGCGACTTGTGTTGGATTTAAAAAAATCTGTAATTGATTATATAATGCATGATGACAAATCCTACTGTAAAAAGGTTCAAGCTCTAAACAAAATAAACAGATGACCCCTCTACCACCACCCTCCCCCGAGGAAGGGCTGCTACGGCTCAGTGTCTCCCTTCTGGCTGATTTTGCAGCATACATCCAGCCTGCTCTACCCTGCCTTATGAAAAAAGAAAGTCCTGGTTCCCAGGAATCCCCTGATCTCGGCAGACCTTGTTTGGGAAGGGACTGAATGGGAAGGAGGAAGGTGTGGGAATCGGTGACAGGGCAGAGCTGGAGGCAGGACAAGTAATAAAGAGGGTATCCTTACCTTTCGGTCATCTTTGAAGACGTCAGCAGTGGCAGTGAAGTGTGGAATGACCTTCTTACAGTGTGGGCACCCTGC
This sequence comes from Micronycteris hirsuta, assembly GCA_004026765.1. NCBI lineage: Eukaryota > Metazoa > Chordata > Mammalia > Chiroptera > Phyllostomidae > Micronycteris > Micronycteris hirsuta. The sequence continues at coordinate 89,616 of PVJI01002147.1, read as the reverse complement.
ACGAGAGGGAGAGAATGCTGCACACGAGGGGGAGGGTGCAGAGCCGGAGCCCCTCCTGGAGGCTCCAGAGAGGCCTCTCCAGGAGCTCCTCTCCACTCAACAGACTGTGGGGGTTCATCTAACTCCCACCGCCTGCACACCCCCATGCCAGGGTCCATGCATCAACCCTGCCCCTCAAACCACCGTCCCGTGATTTTGCTGTTGGCATGAGGGCTTTGTAGGTGTCCCTGTGCAAGCAGCAGGCTGACTGTGGCCCAGCACCGCCCACCCGATGTGCAGACTAAGGTTGACAGCTACCTCCCACAGAGGGCTGCCCTCGCGGCTGGAAGCGCCCGGTGCGGAGGGCGCTTTGGGCTCAGAAGAGGTGGATGTGTGCTCAGGATTCTCTGAGCCTATTACAAGGCCCCCTTCTCTTCCCCCAGTGACAATGGTAAACCTCTCCATTTCATGACTGGGAAAGGCGGGGTGAGGGGGCACAGGAGCAACCACACTGCTTGAGCCCCTGCCACTCATGCCCGGGGGCTGACTTCCACATTCTCATCAACTGCTACCCTCACCCCAGACCGAGCCGCCAAACCAGGCCCCGGTCTTCACGCTGTCCTTCAACTCTTCGCTCTACAATTAACCTGAACCTTGGATCCAGGCACGGGAAAGTCAAGGTCAGGCTAAAAGGAGGACAAGCTGCAGGGAGTCCCCTGAGCTGCAAGATGCTTCTCAGGGCCTAGGTTCCAGACCCAGGAAGAGGCCCTTCAGAGCAGGTGAGGACTGTGGCCCCAGAGGCCCTGCAAGGGACTGTGGTGTGCATGCCGTCCTGTCTCTCTCAGAAGAATGAAAGATGCTGGCCACCTTGAGCCCCCCAGGCTCTGAGGGCAGCATCTCCAGCATGGGTTGGCACTTGTGTGGGGCCGCTTTGTCTGCCTGTCCCAGCGAACCCAGGGCAGCATCCACTGAGGACAGAGCCTGGGAAGCTGCAGGCTGCCCTGGCCCAGACCCGCTTTCTCAGCCCTTCCCTCAGCATCGGCAGGTCAAAACCCAAGCCTACCTCCCCTCTCAATCGTTCCCCAGACACTGAACACAATAGACCTGCTTTCAGGGGAGGATTTCCCTGACTGTGGTAATTAATTCTCATCAGAACACAGGTGGGGCAGGCCAGCTGCCTGCGGGGAGGCCTGGCTCCAGCCAGCTCCCTGACAAATGGCCAGGCCAGCCCGCCAGCCCTCCTTGGTCTGGGGGAGCCAAGGCAGTGACAGAATGGCTTTGCTCATCTGCTTTCTCTCTTTTAAAAATAAGATAATAATGATTGGCATTTCAAAGCATTTTGTGAAACCAAATTAAGACTAAGCTACGACTTTAATCTGAAGGCAGCAGTTCAATGGGCTCCTGAGACGGGCAGGGCCACCCATCCGGCTTGGCTGGCAGACGGGCGGCCGGCCCCTCACCGTGTGGACGCGACGGGGAGGGGCTTGAAGGCATTTCCATCAGCTCAGTCAGGAGCAGAGAAGAAAGCCAGGCTGGGTGTGGGCTACATTGGAACTAAATGCGCCCAGCACGGCCCAGGTCCTGGCAGATACTAACAGGTGTTTTCTAATTGTCTCACTGGCAATTATAACACTTCACTAATGTGACCTAACAGAGGGAAGAAGAGCTCAAATTCAAGAAAATCTCACACTCTGAAGAGTGGGATGTACGTGCTGGCTGACAAGGCTCGCCAAAGCCTGCCCTAGGTCGCCGAGAGGCCCCCGGCAGTGGCATGGGTGCCCACTGACAGCATCAGGCTGCCAGAAGTAAGCTGCCCTCTTCCCCCAGAGCTGGCATCACTAATTTTCCCTTCCAACCCCTTTGCTACTGAAAGTATAAGAGTAACTGTCAGCCTAGTGCAAACTCCTGTTAGCATCAATTTAAAGTATTACGTCTCAGACTGCTAGCCTCCCGCTGCATCTACTTCCCCGCTGTCCAAAAGGAAGAGCACAGCGAACGACTAACCGGAAGGGAGGCTGTGCCCAAAGGGCGTAAACAAGTTGCCAAGAAGTAGCAGGTGGGCCAGAGAGGCATGATTTTTTTAATTTGGACTCTTTTAAAAAAAAGGCACCACCTCCGCAGAGCAGGAAACCAAAGGAGCTCCCCCGAGTGGGGAGACAGGAACAAAGACTGAGGACTGGATGAAGTTCCAGTTTCAGACACGCTGCCACGCTGGCCTAACAAAGGGCAGCCACCATGGCCAGACTGCTCAGAGCAAAGTGGGGCTCAGAACTGGGGGGAACAGTGAGACAGCAGGAGGGGGTGTGTGTGGGAGCTGGGGGGCAGACAGTGAGACAGCAGGAGG
>PVJI01002147.1:62970-87193 GCA_004026765.1 Micronycteris hirsuta | reverse complement strand
GCTGGTATCTGACGGAAGGCCTTAGCTCCCCAGCAGGGTAGGAGTCCCCACCCCAGGGCCAGGGGGAAAGAGGGGCACTTTCAGCGGAAAGTATTCAGTCCAGGCTTTCTAAAGTCCACCCAGAAGCTGGTCAAGTACTCCTACTTCTACAGCCAGGTTGTCACCTGCTGCTGAGAAAGCCCTGAACCTCTGAATTGAATCTGTGACCAAGAAAAGGAGCACCAGGTGACTACAAGAACAGCTCTGTCACTAACTTGCTTTGAGGAGAATGTCCTGGGTCTCAGTCCTGCACACCCCCTACTCCGCCCAGAAGGACGCTGTTCACCTCTTAAAATCCTGTCTTTCAAGCAAACTCTGAGGACAGAGAAGGACAGTGAGAAGTTCTCTAAGGAACCGAGAAAGCAAAAGCCCCACTCAGAGGGATGTGCTGGACTCCTGAGGGCAGCGTCTGAGGCCGGGGGACGGCAAGGCCAGGAGGCAGCCCCTTCCAGATGGCGGGCGCTGGGAGACGCTATGGATCACTGACACTTGACAAGTGGGGGCAGGAGGAGAGCAAACAGGAGGGCTGGCTACAACCCAGCAGGTTTATGAGGGGCTTGAGCTGCCTGGCTTCTCCGCAGAGCACAGCTTTATTATCCCCACTCCATTAAGCTGAGCTGTAACCTGGGGGAGAGAAGGGCAACCAAAGAAGAGTGGGAAATTCAAGAGCCTTTTCTTTTAAGTATCAATTAACTTCAAAATGGGAATACACAAAACCTGAGGTCACAAACACCAGTGTTAGCAGGCGTGCCACTTCCTCATCTTAAGCTGTGATTACAAGGAATGTGACTGTGCTCTACTGCAGCTTCAAAACCAGTGGCTTCAAAGCCACGTGGGAAGGCCAATTCCAAGTTGCTAAGTTCTAAGGTTTGAGGGTGAAGCCAGGATGGAGGGAGCCCAGGGGTGGAAGGAAGTGGCTGGGCGGGAGGCAGAGGGCCTGGAAGAGTCCAGGAACATGAGGAGACTGGGTAACTCCACAGCAGGCCCTGCTGCACACAGAAGCAGAGGGCTTCAGGCCTGACAGGCTTCCCAGAAGGAGGGAGAGAACCGACAGGGCTGCCTGACAGAAGCAGGCTCTGGGTGTGGAAGGGCCTCAGCCTGGAATGAAACTGGGGAGTCTTGCTTACAGCAGACATGAGCTGAAAGTCACCTGCAGATGCCCTGGTCCCAGGGCGGGTCTCAGTTCAGTCTGGCCTACCCCTCCTCCTCCCCGCTCTGTGAGCATCCCGGCTACTTACAAGGGGCATAGAACATGACCAAGGTGTGTTTCTTCTTCTTCAGGGTCTCCCGGAAGTTGTCCCCCATCAGGTGCGACACGCTGGTCTGCTGCTCTTCCCACGTGGGCTCTGGGGGTGGCGGGGCCTCGGGACTGCGAGGAGCCGGGGGTGCAGGGGACATGAGCATAAGGAGAGGCTCTATACAGGCGAGTGCTCCCACCCCACCTCCACCACCACCATGCGGGGGCAAGAAAGAAAAACCTCTTTGCATCCTTTCTAAAATTTAATTTAAAACCTCAATTTAAACATGACAAAAATCTGTACAATCAGCAAGACATCTGATTCCCTGTGAGGAGCCGATCGAGAGGCCGTGTTAGGGCAGGGCCGACTCTCTGGGTGTGGGCGGTGCCTTGCTGCCGGCACAGAAGCTCCGCCCCGCTTTGTTTCTTCTGAGAACCTGAAGGGCCCTCTGTTGTCTCCTGTTCCTGAGCCTTTGTTCTGGTGGAGAGAGCATGGGCCATGGAGTGTAGGGAGTTCTGGGCTCAAATCCAGATTACTTACCAACTGTGTGACCTTAGGTAAGTTACTAAACTCCTCTGAGCTTCCATTTTTGTTGTTGTTAAATGAGCACAATGATACCTACTTTCTGGGATCTTCACAAAGAGCAGAGAGCGTATGTAAAGCACCTAGTCAGCCAAGCAGCTAACAGTTGCCAAGAGCCTGCATGCTGTAGTAAGTGACAGGCGTTCAGTAAGTGTTTATAAATGCTCATTCTTCCTGCGCTCTGGTTCCCTCCCTTCGGCCTCACGGCAGGACAGCTCTCCAGGGTCTTTTAAGAGCCTTTGTTGCCCTTGCCCCTTCTCCACACCACACTTCTCTCTCCCTTCCCTGAGGGCATCTGGTGACAGCTCACTCAGCCCCTCCCAGGAGGGGGATGCTGAGAGCCGCATGTTCCGCGGTCCGTGGGTGAGCCGGAGGGTTGCTGGGCTAGTGACCGCAAGGGCACTCAGGTTCTCTGGGCTTGCAGGCTGTCACGGGATGAACTGTGTCCACCCCCCAGATTCCCATGCTGAAGTCCTGACCCCAGGACCTCAGAACTGACTGTGTTTGGAGACGGGGCCCGTAGAGAGGTGATCAAGTTAGAATGGGGTCACTGGGGGGCCCTCGCCCAGTCTTACTGGTGTCAAGAAAGGAGATGAGGACCCAGACACAGAGGGAAGACAGAGGCAGAAGACGGCCAAGGAGAGAGGTCTCAGAAGAAACTGACCCTGGAGACACTGGCTCCTGAACTTCTGGTCTCCAGAATTGTGAGAAAACCAACTACTGCCGTTAAGCCCCCTGGTCTGTGTTACTTGCTGTGGCAGCCCCAGCAAACTAATAAGCAGGCTGCAGGAGCTCTTTGAATTCTTTATTCTCCACCCCAGAACCCCACAGGCCGCACTGAGGGCACTACTGGAGGCCCAGTGAACCACCAGCGAGCCGGGGTCCAAATGAGCCCAGCTCTCAATGTGAAGAGCCGAGTGTTGCCACCATTCATTCAAAGGGGATGGGAAAGAATGCATATGATGAAACCTGGAGCCAAGACCCTGGGAAGCGGGGAGGGGCCCTCTACAAAAAGAAACCCAAGGCGTATGAGCTGAGGAAGCTGCGTCCAGACAGGCTGCCTGCTGCAGGAGGGCACGTGGGGAGCGCCCTAGCGGTGGTTTTAGGGCCGGGGACGTCAATCTGTCTTGGCTCCCGTGGCCCAGAGCCAAGGACAGCAGCGCCTAGGGTTTAATTCTCCTGCTCAAGGCTGCCTCTGGTAGCGGCAGCCAGGAGTCAGGAGGCGCTATCGAGACCGTCAGACTTACTTTTGCATCCACTCAATAAAGTTCTTCTTCGTTCTGAGCACGGGCACCGCATACTTCTCTCCGTTCTTAAAGTACTTCAGTGTGGGGAACTCGGAGACGTGGAATCTTTCTGCCAGGGCCTTGTTGACAGTGGCATCGACAGCTGCAAGGACACCAGAGCTCTGGGATGGGGGAGAGGCCAACCATGCATGACAGCCTCAGACACAGTGCTGGCAGAACAGACGAGCCCAGATGCCCGCCCCCACCCCACCCGGACCTGCTACAACTTCTCCGGGGGGTGGCTCGCCCCTGGGCTCCCATGTCCCAGGGAATGACGGAACACTGGCACGGCTGCCGTTGCTGATTTAGGGGCAAAGATGAGGCTTTTCAACCTGCCCCACCAACCAGGCTGGGTGGACTGTGGCTGTTCCCAAGAGTCAGGTCCCAGAGAAAAGAGGGAGAATCTTGGGGCTTCATCTCAGAGCCGTGACCTGACAGGTTACACGGACGGGAATGGGAATGTGGCCCCATTGTCTCTCTGCACCTCTCCATCCCTGGCAGGGGCCCCACCCATCTGACTGAGATGAAGACGTGTCTGCTTGGGGACGTGGAAGTCCTACAGACCCCAGGGGCCGCAGGGAAGTCACTGTATTGATTCACGTCTCTGATTCTTCAGACAAGAAGGTAGGTGGGGGCAGTTAAGGCGAGGGTGCTTACGTCTGCTTCTCCGTGCAGGACTTCCGCTGCACTCTCAAACTCTGGCTTCATTTTCTTACAGTGTCCACACCCTGTGGGAAAAATCCAAGAGAGACCATTGCCATGGCGTGGAGGCTCTTGTCTCCTGCTGCTACTTCTATAAGGCAGCTGGGCCCTAATCCCAATGTGGGGTGCCCAGGAGAAAGAATGAGTACCAGCTCAGACAAAGAAATCTTTGGCTTAATCCACTGGGGAAGGTCCAGCCCCACTGAACCACCTATTTTTCTTCTACTCATAAAATTCTTCTCTCCCTATGGCATTTAATTCTGTACTGCCTTGAGACTGTCATATAGCTGTCTTCTGATATTTAGGAGCAGCCAGGGCATCTTTTTAAAACAAATCAGAGAAAAATTCCTTTGGTTAAATCTTTGCTATGGCAGGTACATCAAAACCCAAACCCCTTACCCCGGCCACAAGCCCCACACCATCCGACCCCCCGACTCCGCCCTGTTCTCTACTCCGCAGCCCGCGGCCCTCTCCCGGTTCTCCTATCATACCGAGCTCACTTCTACCTCAGGGCTCGTAACACGGCTGGAACATGGTCTTCCCCCAGGTCTCAACACGCCTCACCCCTTTATTTCAATCACACTTCACTACAAATTTCACCTCTACACAGAAATTCCCTGGCCACAGAATCCAGAAGAGCCTCACTCCATCACAATCTCTTCCAAGGTCCTATTTATTTTCTCAAGTGAACTCAGAACAGCTGGAATACTCTGCTTGTTCTCTGTCCATCCCCCCAACTGGACCGTAAGCTCTGGACAGGCCTGTCTAGCTCACCACCACATCCCTGGTACTGAGGACGGTGTTCCGCACACTGTTTAAGTGAGTAAACCACATGGTTATATCGTTCAGGTTTACACCTGTGATCACAAGATGTAACTGGACGACATTCTTTTGGAGCAAGTTGTGCCTGGCACCCAAACAGCTGCGGGCATGACCAACCACCTCTGTCTAATGTAACTGGCAGCCAAGGCAGTTTCTGTGCACGCACTTCTCCCACCGCCACTCCTCCATTCCCCTGCTCCGCACTAGGTCTAAAAGCCTCTAGAAATCTCCACACCCATGGATGTCGGTCTAAAGTTTCCCATACGTACCCCAGGGTTCTCACGATACTGTTACGGTTTTCACTTCTAGGGCCAATTCCATCTGCTCCCTGAACGAGATACTAAGGCTAAGCAACAAATTTCTGTAAACAGACTTTATGATGAGGAGACTGGCCAGGCCCCATGGAGGAGAAAGATCTGGCCAAGCAAATATCTTCTTCACTGGTGTCTGCCTGTTCTGGGAGTCATGGGTCCTGGTCAGTGCTGACCTTGACCCCAGCTCCAGCTCCCTGGGACTCGCCCTCAGGATGTTCTGGCTGCGGGACAGCCAGGGGAGGAGGATTATACGCGGGAGCAGGACTACAGCCTGCTGTGTTTTAGTCCTGATTGTGATTTGATAGGCCATTGAGTTTTACTGCCAAACTTTCTTGTTGGGTTTTTATCATCTGTGTAAGTGTGCTTATGCTGATTTTCATGATCTGGCACAGAGGCTATGCATCAATTCCTCAATCACACTCCTTTCTGGCTGTGGGAAGGCTGGCCTCTCATCAACCCCCAAGCCTTCAGATTCCTCTGGACTCCATTATCTGCAATTACACTTTTAATTTTATTACAAACCAGCTATGGAGACTTTCCTGGATCTTGGAACCAGAATTTTCCAGGGGACCAGATTAATTTGGAAAGTTCCTTGGTACCTGGGACTCTAGAGGAGCCTGGATTTTCCTATCCGCATTCCTGCTGCCTTGCCTGGACCTTGGCTTGGGCCATGCCAAGGAAGGGCTCCCACAGACGCGAGCAGAAACCCCGCTGTCTTCACGCCTGACTGGCCTGCCCCAGACACTGCAGAGCTTTTCTGAGGCTTCTAGGTATACGCGGTGGGGGGGGGGGGGGAGGGTGCTCAAAACACTCAGAATTCCCTTCTGGAGGGCGGGCCCCTTGGAGGACAGGCTTCCCCACTAGGTGAGTGTTCTAGGAGCCCACCTGGATCAGTGAACCAGCTGGCTGCGAGAGGCTGTGTTCGGCTTCAGTGAATTGTTTTGGAAGACTTTCAGTGTGCCTGCCCATTTCATGATGGGTGACTTATGAGCACACTTGCCCACACCGCACGGAGTGTTCCTAAAACGGCACGCCCTCCCTGGTCGCCGGATCTTGGCCCGAGTGATTTTTTTTTGGTTTCCCCAAATGAAAAAAGTTCTCAAAGGGAAATGTTTTGCCGATGTGGAAGAGGTGAAACAAAAAACGGCAGAAGCACTAAAAGGAATCAAATTCGACAAGTTCAAAACTGTTTCGAGCAGCGGAAAAAATGTCTCGATAGGTGTATTGCATCAAATGGAGAGTACTTGAAGGTGACTGAGTTTAAACATGTAAGAATAAATACACAGTTTTTTATAAATAAATTCTGGGTTTTGGGGGGTCTCTCCTCATAGACACACCAAAGCTAACTTGCAGAAACTCACACACTGACGGACACGCCTGTCACACAGCCCTCTTCTTATGCAAGGAAAGATCTGGGTTTTTCCCTCCTTTATGTTAGTGCAAAATGTGAATAACAAGCTTTAAACATTTTTCTTCCAGGCTTCTATCCTAAGGAAATAGTCTGACACGAGACAAATATTCACGCATGAAAACGCGCGGTGCGGCGTGATTTACGACGGGGAAGCGGGGCGAACAGCTCCCATCTGCAGCACTGCGATGCCGGGTATTTACGGCGCCAGTACACAGTGGGGTACCATGTGGCCTCAAAGAGCACGTACTAGAAAGCGTTTTTAATAACATTAAGAAAATATGTATAATTTTTTAAAAATGTAAAAAGAAAAAGATGCACAGAAAAAGGGACTTAAATTAGTAAAATTAAATCCCTTCCTTCCACTTGGTCCAACAAGCAAATGAAAAATCCAGATGAATTAAAGAATGAAATATAAAACCAAAAATGTCATAACAAAATATAGTGTACTATTTTTATATCTTAGGGGTGAATGCCCCAAATAACCCAGGAACCCCAGAGGTCAGGATGGGGAAGGCAAGCTTGCAGAAGGCTCAGCAGCGAGGCCGTGGCCTCTAGAACGGCCTGGGCTTTCATCCTGGCTCCCCTTTCTGGGCTGCATGCTCTTTGGCAAGTTTCTCGACCTCTTTGTACCTCCCCTTCCTAAGCTGCAAAATGGGAATAACCTTGATATACGCCTCACAGATTTTTTGGTGCATATTAAATGAGTTAACACATGGAAAGTGCTTGGAACAATGCCTGATCCAGAATGCCCAAAAAATATTCTAGCTCTTATGTAACTACTAAAAATGTAAAGCATTTGTACAATGAAAGGCACCAAAAAGCAAGTTAAAGCAAGTGACAGATTAACAGAGAACATCTGGAACATGGATAACAGATAAAGATGAATATCCATAACTACAGAGTTCTAGGTCAAGAAGGAAAAAACCCAAACTACCCAGTAGAAAAATGGGCAAAGAGTATGAACAGGTAGTTCACAGAAGAAATAAGAAAAGCTGATTATCTCAAGAAAAGATCCCCAACTTCCCTGGGGGCCAGAGAGCTGCAGACAATGGCCCTTTTGCCCAGGTGAGCAGGAACGGAAAGGGCGGACAGTGCCCATGGCTGGCAGAGAGGCCGGCTCTGCCGCACACGGTCAGGTGCGCCGCCACCTGCATGGAGGGCAAGGTGGCAGATCTGTTGAAGCTCAAGCACACTTACCCCATGGCCCAGCAACTTCACTTTCAAAAATTAGCTGTAAATATTTAGACGTGGTCCCAAATACGTATATTTACACATGCTCATTGCAATGTTTGAACAGCAAAAGACTGGAGACAAGTGTCCATCAAGGGGGGAGTGATGTATTGTACAGCTTATGGAGTCTCCAAATTATAAAACACTACTCAGTGTTTGGAAAGATTGAGGGAGATTTATATGGCAACACCTACATTTACATGAAAACATCTTCAAAACCTACTGGTAAGTGAAAAAAAAAGCATATCACAGAAAAATGGACAGGCAGTGATCGTGTTTATATGAAAAATAACCCCCCGGTTATGTAGGCGGAGGCACAGGGGAAGGATGTACCAGCCCGACAGCGGTCGCGCCTGGGGAGGAGCACGGCGGGGGGGACGCTGCCCTTGAACTGCCAACACGGACGTTGTTAAGATTATTCTTAAATTATGTATGCAATTGAAAAATAAAAGTAATTGCAATGAAGGAGTTCTATGGCATGAAAGCTATACCAATCTGTACATGCGTCAGGAAAAGTCAGCTTAACTGGATGATAATGTAATAAATAAAAGTTAAAAACAAGGGGGAAATAGAAAAACTAGTGAGAACGATGCCAAAAAGTGAAAAGTGGTTCCCTCTGCATCATGGGATTACAGGTTGTTTTTTCCTTAACCATCCATTTTCTCTACACCTTCTAGATTTTCTACAAAGATCACATATTCCTTTGAGAATAAGACTGAAATACAGAAACGGAAGTCTGGACTCAGGCGGGGGCCTGTCGCCCCGTGGACAGCCCAGCTTCTGGAGCAGGGGCTGGGCACAGCAACCGCCTGCACAGCACAGGCTGCTGGTGGCGGGCTGTGGCAGAGAGAATGTCTCCTGCGGCCTGTTTCCAAGGAAAGGGGGAGGACAGGGCAGGGCTGCAGGCTTTCCCCAGGGCTCTGGGGAGGGGGCGGCAAGTGGGGCTCTGGTTCCCGGAGCTTCTTTCTTGGATTCCCTGCCTGCTCCTCAGCGACACCCTTCCTGGGAACCCTCACTTTGCTCCTTTTGCCATCCCCTCGCTGGGACGCTCACTCCGGTATCAGTGCTATGGCATCGAGTCCTTCCCTGGCCTGAATGACGCAGGGCTAGAGCCACATGGCCCGGGAGGAGCAGCTGGCTACTACTGCAGCAGAACAGATGAGGGCAGGAGACCAGTGACAACACATAATCTGATTCCTCAGTCAGAAGGCTGCAGAAAGGAGTGCAGGGTATGGAGGAGGGACAGCAAATGTCCTGCTGCCACGCCCTCTTCGGCCCCATCTTTGTCCTCTGTGGGAGGGGAGAGCTGGGCCTGGGGCTACAGCCTCCCACTTCCCCCCAGGCACCCCCTCAACGGATGGAAAAGGAGGAAGTGCTGAGCCATGGAGAGGCTGCTGCCAGAGCTGGGGCCAGGCTCAGGGCCCGTGCCCCTCTCTGAGCCCACTGCCACACTCGCGCTGTGCCCCCAGGAGGGTGGGGCCCACAGGACACACATGCTTTAGATCTCAGTTCCCTCTGCCCCCCTCCCCACGTGACCTGGGGCAGGACTGGAGCGACCCTATGGGCAGGGCCCCAGCACTGTGGCTGAACCTGTGCTTATTTGCTCAATGCCAACTCAGACATCAGATGTAGAGGCTACTGCAGAACCTGCATGAGTTTCTACAGCTGCAGCGGGAGAGGACAGACAGCAGGTGAGGAGGTGCAGGGTGTAAGCAAGCAGCAGGGAATCTGGGAAAGAGAATAAAGAAGCAGGAGGGCAGTGAGGTGTTTGATCATTTAACAGCCAGGGCCCGTGGCCTTTCCTGCCGAGAACCTAGGAGTGTGGCTCCACAGGCATCCACAGAGGTCTAGGCGGAGGACCCGGCAACTCGCCCTGGAACCTGTAGGTGCCAGGGAGCACCTGCCCGGCACAGGCCCAGGTCAGGCGGAAGGCTGAAGACCCCGTCTGTTCAGGCCTTTCAGAGCACGCGCAGGAAAGAAAGAAACACGAAGCGCTTACTCTGTGCACAGAAATGACCCTGCGGAGAGAGACCATGGCTCTTTGGGAGCCAGTGTCAGGAACCACGGTAATCTTCTTCTCTGTACTTTCCTATGTTAACCCTTGATAAAACATACCTGCATTCCTTTATAAGTAGCAAAAATTAGTACAGCCTTTTGGTTTCAGCCCCACTATTTTAGTCTGTTGGAATCCTTTCAAATGTTGGTGCAACTGTTTGGTATTCCCTTTAGCTGCCCTTTTCCAACTCTAACCCTCCCGCATTTGAAAGTACGTCTTGCTTTTTATAGTTATAACAAAACTGCCGATTAAAAAAAAAGTAGCGCCCTCCAGCCAGAGCTCACTTTCGATCAAAGAAGACATGCCAGTTCATCAACCTAGTAACCCTACCCCAAGACACAAACCAAGACCCTGACCAGAGCGGCTCAGTTCGATTCCCAGTCAGGGCACACGCCTGGGTCGAGGGCTCAGTCCTTGGTCAGGGTACGTGCAAGAGGCAATCGATTGCTATTTCTCTCTCACATCGATGTTCCTCTCTCTCTTTCTCCCTCCCTTCCCCTCTCTCTAAAAATAAATAAGTAAATAAATAATATTTTTTTAAAAACACCAAAGGCTTTGGCAATCTGTAGTAGAATCTACAGTCTTCTATGTTGACGCAGCCCAGCTTGTTTTCCCAAGTCTCCATGGTCTGTTTCTAAACCACTCCCTATTTGGTCTGGGACTGACACCTGTAACATTGTGATTTCCAGAATTCTCCTCTTCTACACTTGGAAAATCTGCACAGCACTGCCAGCCCCTAGCCTCCTGACATTCTTCCTTTCTTCTGGGTCCCTCAAACCCCCCCAAAGTGGTTTCCTGATCACTGTGGGTTCTCTGGAGCAGCTGGCAGGATACACAGCGAGGCAGCTAGGAGCTCTCTGCTTTCAGCTCACCCTCCCGGGCACTCATCCCTTCCCAGGTGGCAGACCTCGCTCCTAGATAAGGAAGGACATGCACAGACAGAATCTGAGGCAGAGCCACTCCCACTCTAACAGGTGGTTCACCAGGAAGCTTCACCGAGTGCTTCGCCCTGAGCCCTCTCACTCTGCCGGTCCCACAATGCACAGCGGCGCAGAGCCAGGGCCCGGCAGACTCCTCATCGAAGAATGCAGGGTCCCTGCCTGGCAGACACCCACCAAGAGGAGCCTCTGACAGCTCCATTTGCTAGGCTGGAACTCAGAGCCCCTCAGCAGAGCTCTACACAGACCAGGGTATTATTCATAATATCCATTAATAATGACTAATGGGGAAAACAAAAGCTGCCATCTGGTTTCCAGTTCTCATTCTCCGATTTCTAATTTAGTTCTAGAACAACCTCATTTGTTCGTTTTCCCATTCACTAAGCCCTTACTCTATTCTACGCCCATGGGTGGCCTGGGCTGGGGACAAGGGTAACAGAGTGGCCTCCTTTTGGTTCGAGGAGGGAAGAGAATGCATTATGAGGAGGAGGGGAAAGGAGGGACCCTAAAGTCAGGCTCCTGGCCCTGACACCCTACAAGCATCAGCTTCTACAACGGATTGCTCACGACCTAAGACTACAAAAAAGAACAGACAAAACATGTCTAGTTTGCAACTAAGGTTATTAAAAAGAAAATGCTTAATAAATGATTCTTAGATGATTCCAATCTATCTGGTGCATAATTCTGGATAATTTACAGCAGTGGTCTCCAACCTTTTTGGCACCAAGGGCTGATTTCGTAGAAGGCAATTTTTCCACAGGCCAGGGATGGGGGGGGATTGACTTTACAGCCTGCCACCAGATGCAGGCTAACTGTCACTTGCCACTCACTGACAGGGTTTTGATATGAGTCTTCAAGCAACTGATTTATTATGGTCTCTGCAGTCAGCCACTCCCCAGCGCTGGCATCACCACCTCAGCTCCACCTCAGACCATCAGGCACTAGATTCTCGTAAGGAGTGCGCAACCCAGCTCCCTGGATGGCGCGGTTCACAGTAGGGCTGGCGCTCCTATGAGAATCTAGTGCCCCCATCTGACGGGAGGCGGAGCTCAGGCAGTAAAGCGAGTGATGGGGAGCGGCTGTAAATGCAGATGAAGCTTCTGCTCTCGCTGGCTGCCCTGCTGTTCACCTCCTGCTGTGCAGCCAGGTTCCTAACAGGCCCCTTGTGGGTATCTGTCCCTGGCCTGGGGGTTGGGACCCTTGATTTACAGGATTCATCAAAGGGACATCTACTCTTCACAGTCTGTGATGCGTAAACCACAAACCATGGCTTGAACCACTCTGCACTCTTCCCAGAGTCAGGTGGGCTTACTTCACACACACCAGAAAGACCGACAGACAGGGGTGAATTCCCAGGGGGGATCTAAAAACAGCCAGCCTGCATCTGCCTTTACGGAAGAGATAAGGATGCTGGCAGGGTGGTTTCAGATCCTGATTCAACATAACTCCCTGCGAGACTTGCTTCCATCAGCAACTCTGAGGCTGGCCAGGAGAGCACAGTCCAGCCACTGAGAGCACTGCAGTGGCGCCTGGCGGGCTGCACGACAGGCCCCCAAACACCGGGTCGCCCTCGCTGAGGCTGTAGCAGGGCGGGGGTGACCTGCTGCTAAGGCTCTGCCATTGCCCTTAATCAGGTGCTTTTTTGAAATTTGGTTTTTGTTTGGTCAATTTTCTAGAAATCCAGAAGGAAAAGGGCCAAAGGGAATACTTTTCCTTTGGATTCTCTCAAGACTTTGGCACCTGTAAGAAAAAAGGTGCTGGGGAAACCCCCAGCAGTAATCTGTTTACAGTTCCCCCCACCCACACCAGGCGGTGCCGCGGAGGCAGCGGCGGGCAGGCCCGGGGCCAGTCACAGGACTCAGCCAGCAGGGGGCAGTTTGTGCGCCAGTCTCCATCTCTCTAAAATGGAGTTAACCGTATCTGCTCTGTGGCACTGTGGGTACGATAAAAGGATATGACCCTGTGAGAAGCCACTGTATCACTCTAGCGTGATGTACAACCGTTAGCATCAGGATCCCCACAACTAAGATGATAATAATGTATCGCTGCAACAGCGAACTTAAACCTGGCCTGAGGGAGGGAGAAGCTTAGGACAGCCACTGAGAGTTACTTTGCATAACTATGGCAACCTGGCTAGCTTCATAATTGTGTTAAGTAGCTGTCCAGAGGTGCTGGCTGCACAGGAGGTTCCCCTGCTTCACACCTCTCCCTGGAAGGGACCAACAATGGCAGCCAGAAAGTGGGCAGACATAGTCAATTGTGGGAGGAGTTGGAAACAGGGTTACAAAGGAGGGGCTGGGATTTAAACCAGGTGAGGGAGCCATTCTTTCTCTCTGACATGCGGCTTAGAAAGGGGGAGGAAAGCAGGATGCAGCAGCCATGTGGAGCACTCTTAACCATGCATCTTGGGAAGGAGAAGTGCTCTTGGCCGCGCAGGGAGTAGTAGTGAGGGAAGAGACGTGCTGTCTGTGGCAAGGGATTTCTGCCATGCAGTTGAAGGAGAGCAGCGAGAAGGCAGAAGTAAAGGCTCGGCTGACTCCAGAGCTGCAGAGGACTTCCCTGCATGATCCTGTGCTGCTGCACCTGGATTTTACATGGATTATTAACACCTGTGCCTTTCCTGCGTTTCAACAAGATCCAGAGTAAGACGGCACATCCCTTTCTGGACTATTATATGAAGGCTGAGGGCAACGTGTTCCAGATCCTGCACAGACAAGGGCCTGGGAAAGTTCTGGGGATGCTTTTGGCTAGTGGCCTGGTGGGGAGCATGGGCAGTGCTGGGTCTCATGGGAAAGGAGGGCTCTGAACCGAGATGCTCTGGGCCCCGCCAAGGCTGGGATGTTGGAATGTTGTAAATAAAGACCTGCTCCTTCTAGCCTTAATTGTTGAGTTCACAAACTGGTCAAAGTCTTCATCGGTCAGGTGATAAATGGAGCTGCCCTCATCTGCCCAGGGAGTCTCGGGGACCTGGGGATGTGGACAGGCCCCTGTCTGCTCGCTTACAGTCTCGTGAGCTCTGTAACTGTTACTGAATGTGTCACTATGGACTGGACAGTTTTGACCCTGATCTGTAGTTATTTTTTACTTCTTTTTCCTCCTTCACAATGTCTTACTCACCATCACTGGGCCAAAGGGCTGGTGAGAAGCTATATAAGAAGAGCACCCCCCCAACACACACACCCTGTCCCAGGGTGCTGAAGGACAGGCCCGCCCTCTCCCAGGAGCTCTGAGCCCCCAGCTGGCATTCCCTTGCTCTCACGCCACCGTTGCTCACCTTACAAGAGCAGTGTTCTCTCGGAAATGAATTACAAGCGTTCTCTCTCAGAAATGAATTACAATCGATTTCCATTCTCCATGGGAATGGGGAGGACACTGGCCTAGAAAAATACTGAGCTACAGGCCTTCCAGCTGTATTGCAAACACCTTGTACAGCTTCACCCATTTTCCTTTGATCCACTGTGGCCGCTTCAGGCAGCGGCCGACCCCAGGGAAGCAGAAGGCAGGCATTCTAGGTGCTGGGGATCTGAGGCCCCAGCCCTGGGCTCCCTGTGCCCTCCCAGCTGCTGGGCAACATATGGGCCCTCTCGGGGCTTCAGTTTCCCCACCTGTAAGGTGAAGGGTGATTACTGTTCTAGGCAGTATCTAAGGGTCCTTCTGGTCCTAATTTCTCCAATTTGGGGAAATCTATGTGCATTTCCTGATTCACGCTGACTTGGAGAAGCGGCTCAGGCCTGCCAGGTTGAGCTGAGGGACACACGCAGCCTGGCGGGGACTTGTGTGCTCTTCCAATGGTGATGCAGGGTGGGCTGTGTGCTCCGCGAGGGCAGGAACCTCACCGAGCACCGCGGAGGCATCCAACAAGTGCTCACTGGACTCACGTCCCAGAGCAGCGCCGGCCTACGCTGAGGCTGGGAAGGATGTGGTGGGGAGGAGCAAGGCTCCACTCACATGGGGCGTGGAACATGACGAGGACAGAGGAGTGTTCCTTCACAAACTGGTCAAAGTCTTCATCGGTCAGGTGATAAACGGAGCCGCCCTCATCTGCCCAGGGAGTCTCGGGGACCTGGGGCTGTGGCGGCTGTGGACTGGAAGACCAAAAACAGGCAGAGCTCAGAGCAAGCCCTGGGGCCTGGGCAGCCCTTACAAAATCCAGCCCCCGGCACAAAGCCCCCGCTAGCTCAGCATGGCTGTCTGCAGGGGCTCACCAGATATCCCCCAGGTGAAGGGGCAGAAGGGTGAGTGGTCTGGCCCTGCCCACCTCCACTGTCCCCGCAAAACCTCACAGAAGTGCTTAGCTGATATCCCATCACAAACAGTGGCGTTTATCCAAAGCTTTCTAGGCAGCTTGGGAAATCTCGCTGGCTCCCAGGAATCTGAGATGTATAAATTTCTCAAGCTCTTTCAGACTTTCCGCAAACTGGCAAGAATAAACAGAACAGCAAAGAGCATGGCCTTTGGAAAGCTCACTGTTGTGTTCAGTAGTGCCCCACAGGCAGGGCGGGGCTGGGAGAGGGGGCCCTCGGGGAGAGGGTGTAAACGTGGGGTGAGGAGGAAAGAGAGAGGCCAGCCGTCCCAGAAAGACCAAATCTGGGCCAGGAAGGGAAAGGGAGGCTGCCACAGGGTGGCCAGCTTGGGAGGAAGTCACGATAAGGACACGTGAGGCCAAGGGAACATGGCTGGGGATCCCTAAGTGTGACGGTGTTTCCGTTACAGAGACCAGGAAGGGGTTCTCAGTCCACCCCGAGGCGGAGTGCGGGAGCAGAAGGAGCTGCTGGGGGCGGTCCAAATCCCGAAGCTGAGGACAAGACCACTGCCGACACAGGTTCTCTGATGCTTCACTGCCACAGACACCGTAACGGCCACTTTGGAAAAACCCTTTAGGATGGCAAACGTGAAAAGACAACCACGTCCCTGCCTCTGGGAGCCAAAAGCAGAAAAGTGTGAAGTTCTAGCAGCCAGGACCGAGAACTTATGAGACCAGTGTGGTCAACACAGCGGAACCTCGACCCCCACCCCACGGCAGGGCTGGGAGCGACACCACCCTCACCCTCGGGAGCCCTCCGGTGCTTCGGCCTGGAACCCAGGGCAGCCTCGGCCACCCCGTCCCGAGTCACGGGAAGTGGCGGGGAGATGGCAAACCACTCTCAGCCCTTGCGCACCTGACCTCCAATGGGGCTGCTGGCCAAATCAAGCCTCAGAACGAGTCATCACCAGACAAGGGCCCCCGACCGACACAAGGAAACCCAGGCTCCTATACTTGGGCTCAAACACCACCGATTCCACTTCAGGGACTTTAACCTGCACGCATCAAAATTATGTGCATTAAAATGTATTCATTGTAGACGGTTTGTCATAGCAAAGGCCGAAGATAACCCAGAGTCCACTGATGGGACGGGTCAGGCCCAATGCCGCCTGTCTGCACACAGAGGGCTGAGCACAGTGGACAGCACGGGACTCCATGAGCCAACATGGACAGGCTGCCAGGGCCACGGAACGGGCGCAGTGTGCCAGCGGGTCTGGGAGAGGCTAAAGATGCTCGTTCCCAGCTGCTTGTGTCTGCGTAAAGAAACTAATCAAAGTGGTTACCTCAGGGGGTGGGAGGGAGAGTAGGATGGAGGAGACAAGTGGAAGCAGGACTTTTCAATGTGTAAGTCTTAAGTATCATGTAAAAATTACTTTAATTATATGAACGGAATGTATTCAAATATTAAAATAATTTTTAAAACCCAGCAGAAGCGTGCACACTGCATGAGGAGTCAGTGAAGGGCGAGCATATGGAAACCCCCGGGAAACTGCTAGGAGGACATGGCGGACAACACACTCCAAAGCCACTGACATGACAGTGTGGGCGGTTTTTCTTTTTTAAAATATGAGTGCGCAAGAGCAAAAAGACAACCACGAAGAGAGAGAAAAAGATCAGTGCAATTTTAGAAGTTAGGAAAATGACTTGGCCAGAGGGGAGAGTGCTGAGGTGCTGGGTGCAAAGGGCACAGGGGCTCCCTCGGCCCGAGGCCGCCCCTTAGCAGCGAGGGCGTGGCCTGGGACTGAAAACAGGGGGCACAGCTGAAAAGCTTGAGCAGCCAGGCGCTCAGATCCTGTCCCTCACTGTGGCAACCAGGTGAACACCCCCCCCCCCAGGAGACAACAGGAAGTTTACTTTGTGGAGAGGACTGCAGGGTAGGGCTTTGGAAAGACAGAGACTGAGGAGCAGGCTCAGCCACGCGCTGTCACTGAGGTAGGCTCTTCACGGCCTGCCTCCCTCTCGCCTCTGCGCCCCTTGCACCGAGCACAGCGGATACCCAATAATCGCTTTCTGAATAAATGAGGGCGTGAGGGAAGAATGGTGAAGGTAACTGGAGATGTTTGACCTGGAAAAGACCCAGGGAACATAATAACTACCTTGGAATATTTCGGGCTGCATCAGGAAAATAAGACTTATTTTCTATGGCCCCCAAAAGCAGAACCAACACCAACAAATGGAAGCTCCAGAGAGAGTTTCAGCTGAACAGAAGTAGAAGCCTTCTGTCTATTATGGGCTGGGGAGGAAAGAGCTGCCTGGGGAGTTGGAAGACCTGGGATTAAATCCTATTTCCTCCACTCACCAGCTCTAGGGGCTCAGGCAACCAACTGGGCCCAACACATCTACAAGCCAGTGTAGATGTGGGCATTTCTTTATCTACTCCTCAGGTACAACTAGACGGATAACGGATGTGAGACAGTACTTATAAAGTCCTACCCAAATGTTCCTGGATATTCGTAACCTAAATCAAACAGCCACTCAACATGAACAGACAGCCTAAAATGCACCACAGCCCTGTGCGCAGGGGTCTGTGGGCCTGAGGCGTTTGCACCTGCCCTGGAGGTGGTGCGGGCGTCAAAGGGGCTGCTGGGGGCAGACTCACTGACACGGACGGACATTCCCTTCCAGCCCTGGGACTCGGAGTTCCCTGGTTCGTTTGCACAAAGCAGAGGCTTGACTGAGGCAGGTGCCCATGCCATGGATGAGAAGATGCAACTCTAGGCCTTACAAGAAAACTCTGTGTTTGTTTTCATCTCACTTCTGGTTAGTGTAAAGACACACAGGCAGAAATGGTCAGCTGGCTGAAAATGGATCACCACTTCTGCATACTGCACCTGCCAAACTCGACTCAAAGCATGAAATCTGCAAAGAGGCCTGAGAAACAGCAGCTGGGAGCACAGAGGGCACAGCTCCCGTGGTCAGTGCGTCACCCCACGGCCCTGGATGCTGGACACCGGGGACTCCTTGCCCGGCCCCCCACCGTGCCCGCCTGCCAGTGCCACTCGTTGGAGAGCAGGACCTGGGCTCTTGTCTCCTGAGCCTCTGAAAGTCAGCAAGGCTAGATCCACCATCATCCTGTCCACACTGGGCTTCCACAGCCGTGCGCAAGGGAGAGGCCCAGGGAGGAAGGGCAGGGAAGGACAGGCAGGTCACTGCTGCCCACCAGGATCGGGGGGGAATCTGGTAAAACACTGGCACTCAGAGCTTGGTGTGTGTGTGGCGGGGGAGGGGAGCTTTTCTTTTCATTTAACTATATTTTAAAGTTTTTCTATAATAACATATCTCACCCAAATAGCCTTAAAATCTAATTTTAAAAGATTTTTAAAAAATTAAGACAGTTGGCGGCGCAGTGTCATTGCTCTCCCTGGGGTGAGAGATAAGGCGGCTCCCTGGGCCCTTCAGGAGGTCCCCTCCGTGCCCCGCCGTGCCGGGGGAGCATGCTGCGCTACGTGCTGGGAGGAGCTGCCCTCGGGTGTGTGTCCCCGACACAGTGGTCCGGGGGCTGGGCAGCTCTGGAGGGGCTGCCAGGGAGACCCAGATGCTGTCTTCCCTTCCCTGGAGCTACCCCGCCAACTGTCTCAACCCGGAGACCCAGAGTGAACGGAGCCTGCTAACGAGGTGAATGAGGAGAGGGAAGAGAGGTGGGAAGTAGGGAGGCACCACCCTGAGGTACAGATCCGGAGATAGCCCTGGGGTACAGCCCAGAGAAGTCCGGTGAGGAGCTGGGGTGGCAGCGTGCAGACAGCAGGGGTGGGGGACAGAGCGGCAGGCCACAGAGGAGATAACAATCTATCTCAGAAACCCCACTGATATGTTACCCTTGTCTACAGTTAGCAAGCAATTCTCTCAACACTTTTTTAAAAATCCAAACCTATCCTTCCTAAAAGATATGAGTCTGTTTTGAAATCAGAAAAGGTTAAAGAAGGGGAGGGAAGCAGACAGATTTTTATGCTCTGGTGACAAATGAGATTGCTATTTGTCGAAACCTTCTCCAAAGCAGAGCAAGACGTGCCTGTGTGCCTGGCTGCAGGAGAGGACATGCTCACTGCCCAGTGAGAACGGAAGGTGGGGTGGCAAAGGCCCAGGTTCAGACAACGAGTCTGTGGTAACGGGCAGCTGCCTCCCTGGGCAGGGGCTGGGACTGAGGGAACAGATGGGGAAAGTGGTCTGAAACGCTCCCAAGAAATAAAGGGTGCTACGCAAGCACGGTGTCATCGTGGTGTTTCACGCCCCGGGCCCCCAGGAGCTGACAAAAGACAGAGTTTCAACGTTCAGAATCTAATAGTTGGCTTTTCGTGGGGGTTTTTTAGTGGGGGGTATGTTCAAAATTTATCCTCTCTTCCCATTCTAAAAATACACACTTTTCGACTTTCATATTTTTGGATAACTAATTGTTTAAGCCTGAGCCCCTCAGGTAATGATGCCAATAAATGGCCCTGGCTGGTGTAGCTCAGTGGATTGAGTGTGGGCTGTGAACCAAAGGGTCGCCGGTTCGATTCCCAGTCAGGGCACATGCGTTGCAGGCCAGGTCCCCAGTGGGGGCCACGTGAGAGGCAACCACACACTGATGTTTCTCTCCCTCTCTTCCCCTCTCTCTAAAAATAAATAAATAAAACCTTTCTAAAAAGTTTTCAAAAATTCAAAATAAATATCCACCAGCCGCTGGTGGAGAGGTTCTGACCAGAACTCAGGGGAGTGGGGCTGGACAGCGGGGAGCTGCTGCCAGGGGGCCCTGCCCTGCTGCTTGTCAGCTGCAGGAGCCTGGACAAGTCACAAGCAACATCGTCACTGTGCTCAGTTACCTCCTTCATAAAGTCAGGGCAATGATAACACCTTCCGCATGAGAATCCACATAAAGTGCTTAGAATAATGCCGGCCACAAGCGGGGCCCTCCAAATGTTCGCTGGAATTATGCACAAGTAACCACAATCAGCAGTGACTGGTAAGCGCCAAACTGATGCCAGGCCAAGCACAGAACCGGCAGGACGAGTGCTCAGCTGGCCAGCCAGGGAGCGTCCCAGGAGGGGTGGCCCCGCCCCGGGCTCCCCGTCCAACACCAGTCAGGGTCCATCCGACCATCGTGCCGAAGTCACACGCTGAGCATGCAGGAGGCTCCGGGTAAGGGGGTGGTTTAGGTTGTAAGAGTCTAATCACATTAAAACAGGGATCACCAGGCTACTGAGCAGCAGCATCCGTGAGGAGCGCAGGTTGGATGGCAAAGCTCTCTGCATACCTATGTCATTAGACTCTTTCTTAGTAGCTGCACAGCACCTAAGGCCATGCTATGTTGGAAACGAGCATTCCATTGACAATTCTATTTTCAGCCAGACCCACAGTGACAGGTCTCAAACCTGACATCCTGGGTGAGAAACTCATCTATCCCCGAGACAGATAGTATAAGGAAAAACACTATTTGAAATGCGGTCATCACAGCTAAAGTGACAACAAATCCTCCCAACGCCTGCGTCCTAAACTCAGAGATCCCCCACCCTCAGGTAGATGCGACCCAAAAATAGCTGTGTGTGAGCGCACAGGTCCTTTCCCTCCTCACCCTCTTCCCCAAACCGCAGCCAGAGCCCTGGGGCCAGCGCCCGCCCGGGGGCCTGGCAGGTGCCTCCTCTGGGCACCAGCCCCCCACCCCCCGGCCCGAGGCGACTGCCCCACTTACTTCTTCAGCCACTCCACAATGTCCTCTGCGGTGGCCCCATAGTTGTCATACTGGAACAGAAACCGTCCCTTCCTGCAAAACGTGCAGAGACAATGTGGGCTCAACCGGGGATGCAAACGCCATCACGGAGGTGGCGAGCGTCGCAGGGAGGCAGGTGACTTACTCGAAGTAGCAGATGGTGGGGTAGCCGCGCACATTGTACTCCTCCTTGATGTTTTCAAATTCCGAAGGGTAGATGTTCATCCCAGCAAGCACCTAGGAGCAAAGTGAGAGCAGACCTGTCCACCCTCTGCCTGGCAGACACCTCACCTTGTCCAGCTGTCCCACCAAAAATCACGGGGACATAATGAAAAGCCCCACACACTGATGCGCAGCCCGGGGCAGCGGGGAGCAAGGTGCGCTAAGTTAGCTGGGAATGAAGACCGAGTGCTCTAGGAGAGGCGCCTGGGCCCAAGTGCCGCCCTCCACACAGGTGTTCTCTTTCACCTGCCTTGTAGAAAGACATCCCAGACCGAAAACAAAGTTCTGAGGTTTGAGGAAGACACCTGGCCTTGCTACCAAATTCAAACAGATCCTAGGGTGGGGCCACTGTCACCTAAGTGCATGTTATGCTTTCTCTTTGCCCGTGTCAACTAAGGTTATACTCTACTCCCTAATCGTGGAATCGCCGTTCGGCCACTCCACAACACCCTTGGACACTTTCCTGGATCCCTCACGGCCTGTCCTCAGTCTGTCCACTGAGGCTTTCTGTGCACCGCCGTCAGACCTCACCGTTCCGTGTGGCCAAGGACAGCGTGTGGTGCCCGTGCTGATCCGCCTGCCTGCCTCTCCTCTCTCCAGACCTTGCCGGGCCTCCCCGGCCCGTTTGTGACCGTCACCTACAGCCCGGTCTGACCACCGCCTCCGAGGTCGGAACACACTCCGGCTGCAGGGGTCCGTCCACAAGGCCAACCGCCCTGAATGGGGAAGGGGGATTTTAGTAGCTGTATTGCTGATGACAGGGTTGTTCCAAGAACGACCTAAAACTCCTTTCCTGAAGCAAAACTTCCTCTCCGGAGCGGTCAGGTGTCCAGAAAGAGGACTTTGAACCTCTTTCCACAGAGAACATAGGCAGAGCAGCCAGATCCAGGAAGGCTGTTCCACAAAACCGGGCGGCAGGGACGGGAGAGGAAAGGAAGAAAAGGCCAGCAGCAGTTGCAAAGGGCAAGAGAAGCCCAGGAAGCTGGATTGTGCTGAACAATACAGAAGGAAGCACAGGAGGAGAAAAGGGGAAACAAGAGTTTCATCAGACAACGAACTTGACTCAGAAGATTTCTTCCACGTAGGAGTCACGTGACTCTGGGCAAGTCACTCGCCCTCCCCGAGTGAGGCTCCTGGTTTGGAAGACATGGGTGATGAGACTATCAGCACCCACACCCGGGCTCCTAAGAGAACTGAATGAGACGATCCACGGCAGAGACTTCAGCACAGAACTCGCGCTCAATAATCAGGTTCTTTATTTCCTGCCGAACCCTCCCAGTACGGCAGCCACCTGCGCCTCTGACCGCTCCACCCAGAGGCATCTAAACACGTCTTTTCAACTGTTTTAAGTACCTGGCACAACGCCTGGCGCACAGTAAACGCGTGCTAAATCACTGGGCTTTCCCCCTAGCCCACTGCAAGATGTTGCAAAGAATACAGGAAAAATAAGCCTGAAACAGAACTTACTTGAAGCGCTGGGACCTTCTAAAAGCCATCCTGTTCATTCTGCCAGACTGATTCAGCAGCCTTTTCCAGTAAAAATGATCTACTTGAAAGTTCTTTTTTTATGTCTAATTGATCTCCCTACTGTCAGTGCACATTCACCACGAGATTAATCTTCCTCATCCTCCTCTTTCATTACATCACTTCCCTGCATAAAACCTTTCAGCTCCACGGAATACAGGCTGAAGCTGAACTTTACACTCAGAGGCCATGCGGCCTCCACTTCGTTTCTTTTTTAAAGGTTTTATTTATTTATTTTTAGACAGAGGGGAAGGGAGGGAGAAAGAGAGGGAGAGAAACAGCAATGTGTGGTTGCCTCTCACTGGCCCTCACTGGGGACCCGGCCTGCAACCCAGGCATGTGCCCCGACTGGGAATCAAACCGGGACCCTTTGGTTCCCAGCCCGCGCTCAATCCATTGAGCTACACCAGCCAGGTTCCACTTCGTTTCTTAATTCCCCTTTCCTATAAAACCCCCAAATGAATACCTGCTTGGGTCTAGACTCTTCCCACTCCTCCAGGGAAGACAGGGAGGAAGGCGGCCGGTGCTGCCTGAGGCGCCATGCAGACAAGCAGTAAACCGCGACGGTCAAGCGGCGGGCACAGGGTCAGGACGCTGGTGGTGAATACTAGCTTCCCACCTAGCAGACAGATGCGTTCCCTTGAACAAGTCATAGCAAACTCTGCCTCAGTTTCCTCATCTGCACCCACCTCCTGTGGCTGCCGTGAAGATTAAGTGAAACAGTGCAAGTATCTACAATGCTCAACACGTGCTACACGTTCTCCGTACCACTGCTGAGAGGCCCGTGATGCTCGCCTCACTCCCAGAGTGCACGCTGCGCCCTGACTGCGTGTCTCCCCACCCCCGGCCTGGTGCCCGCGCTCCGCCGCCCGGTGGCCACCACAGACTCGTTCATCCTTAGGGCACATCAAATCCACCTTCCCCGGCGGCCTTTACCAGTCAGTCACCTTTGCTTGTAACGAACTCTTAATTAGTTTCTGTAGCACTTTTGTACTACTTTGGGGACGTTTATTAGTTAGTAAAATAAGTATTTCTTGAACAACTACGTGCAAACACCTTTGGAGTTTGTGAAGGTGAATGAGGCGAAACTGGTCTCAATCTAAGGAAAGCTAAGGCCACGGCACCTGACACCGAGGCAGCCGTGCCTGGCGCCATTCAGTTGGCACGACAGGCTCTTTCTCCTGTCCAGCCGTGTGGTGGCAGGACTGATCACTGAAGCTCTGCAAGGCAGGTGACATGTGAATTAGTGCCCTATGAGGGTGAGATTTCCACCGATGTTCTAGGAAAAAGGAGGCACAACAAAACAAGATTCAGCCTGAGAAAAGGGGAGTGTGTCGGTTTAACTGGATGGCAGGACACACAGCGGGATCTAAGAGAAGGTGGGATGGCTTCACTGAGGTCACTCTGGAAGGCTCTCATGCCTAAGAAACCAGAACTTTATTCAGGAGTCACCAGAGAGGTATCGAGGGTTTCCAGCTGCATATTCTTATGTACAGAGGTTGGGCTGCAGGACAGTCATCTGGCAACCTCTGGCAACCACCCTGTGCGAGCTGACCAGGGCCCGAGCCAGGACGGCGGGCAGGGAGAGGACAATGGCTGTGAGGGCAGAGGGACAGGACGATGCCCCAGCCACTGGCAGCGGGATCCGGGTACTCAGGACCTGAGTCGCAAAGAAAAAGCCGGATGTCTGCCAGATGGAAAGATACTGAGTTTTATTTTAGACAGCCTGCTTTTGGGACACAGGGAGAAAAACCCAGACCAAGGTGTTAAGCATCTGATACGTGGTGCTGGGGCTTAGGGACTCAGGCTCTGTGGAGCTACACTGTGGTGAAGCCGTGGAGGCAGGTAAAAATCACGGAGGGACTCGGGCTCC
>PVJI01002147.1:0-62870 GCA_004026765.1 Micronycteris hirsuta | reverse complement strand
AGCTCTTTGCCTAAGATCTCCCAACTGGTTAGTGAGAGCCAGCAGCAGAGTCTGAACACAAATCTGTCACCACGACTGACCCACTTCACGGTGTTCACACCCAGAGGGTCCATCATGGGCACAGTTAACAGGAGAGTCAGTGTGGACATCCCATCTGGCGAATGGGAAGAGAAGGCAGACGGGGACATTCTGACGGCTGCTCTCATCAGGGAACAGCAACGGCTGGTGACGAGGATGTCAATTAGCGGGAGATGGAACAGACGTGGATGAGTCACCAGACACCAGTGACAACACAAAGGCGGCAGATCTGAGTCTGGGAAACGGCAGAGGCTGCGCGTCCCTGACCTGGCCTGGCTTCTGTTTTAATGAAATCGTCAGGTTGGACACCTCCCAAGATAGCTGCAGAAGAGGCAGACCGATGGCCCTGCCGCAGCCACGGCCAGCCTGAAAGGGCTCAAAGATGACAAAGATGAAGAGGAGACGGCAGGTACCGAATCGGCTGGGTTTCAGCAGTGGGGAGGGAACGGCTTTTCACTCCAGGGACTCTCAGCCCACCACGCCCTGGGTGTGAGGACACAAAGGAACACTTCCGGTCATGCCGCTCTGGGGAGCCGTGGTGCACCACGTGCCTGGGCCTCCGGCCGCCACCTACAGTGGGTGTCCCTGGTGGCCAGGACCCTTCCTACTTTATGGAGCTGGGAAAAGATGAGAACTTGTCCAGGGAAAGCAAAGGTGCTTTCCTAAGAAACTAATGGGAAAGCAGAACAAAATAAACCACAATCAAGAAAATATGGAAGCATGGAAACGGATGAGTCCGCACCACACAGTGCCCCCGGCCGAGGACACTAATGGTCGGCTCTCCGGGTCCCCGGGCCACTCCACTGGCTTTTCTGTAGCGTTGTCTGGGGAACTGGAAGGGCCGCACTTCCAACTTCCGGACCTGTGCACTCCAACACAAGTGATCTTCAGGGCTACTCTCGCAAAAGAGCCTAGTGTGAACCGAGCCTCAAACAGAGCCCCCGCGCTCAAGAACCTCACATTTCAGTGAAAAAATCATAAGAAGTATCAAGTGGTAAACAAAGTGATTTAGAACAAAAGCAAAGACAGCAGACCTGGCTGTGAGTGGCAGGGACAAGCTCTGTGGGAGTGTGGGAGGGGCCTGGAGGAATACTGAGTTTAGCAGGTAGATGCAGAAATGGCTGAGACTCTTCCAGAAGGTGCATGAGACTGGCACCAAGAGCCTGCCTGCTTTGGCAGGGCTGGCCAGGTGATTTGTGATCTAACTGGGGCTGGAGCTGCTTACCTTCCACTGCACCAGAGTTTGGAAGTTGAGCTGAGCAGTTTTCTAAAAGTGTAAGTGGGTGCAGGTAGGGAGAACACTGGATAATTAAGTCTTTTCTCCAGGCGAAATAATCTTAAAATATGATATCTGTTGAGGCCCCCAAATGTGAAGTGAAACGTCCCCAGAGTGACGTATTGTGTCCCACAGCCAAAAGTCTTCGGGCAAGTTGCTAAAAATTCATTTAGTAAGAAAGAAGCGGGACCTGGGTACCCCCGGAATGAGGTCAGAAGAGAAAGCACTGGTTCTCTGCAACCCGATCTCGCAGCCGCCGAACACAGCTGTCACCATGCCCAGGTGCTGCCACTGAAACTTTTCAAATTGACTTTGAACTAATCACCAACTTAATTTGATCCATAAAGATCATGACAGAGTTTTAAGACTTAGAACTCCTTAATGGGACTTTGGCCAGCCCCATGGGGCCAGCCCCTCCTGATGACCTTTCATCAAAGGCATGTGGGTTTTTCCAGGCTCCCTGGAGAAGCTAGCTGTTGTTTTTCTGTTGCTACCAAGAACCGCCCCCCAAAAAAACCAAAACCTAACAAACACAACCTGCAAAACCTCTGTGGCTCAGGGCAAATGCAAAAACAGACAACAACACAGCACAGAAGGGACAAGCCCGGCAGGGTAAGCAGGACCATCACTGACTGACCCTCAGCCCTGGAGGAGGCCTGACCAGCCGCCCCTCCTCCCTCAGTGACCATCCTTGGCTGTTCCTACTGCTCTGCAGGCCAGTTTCCTCAGGGGCTCCTCTTCCCCTCATGTTCCCTAAAGGGGGCACCCCTAAGACAACCCTGTGTCCTATCTGCTCTGCCCCTGCACAGCCTGCGCTCTTTCCTTCTGCGACCGCCTGCTCACTCAGAGCTCCGGCTCCCCACCCGCACTGCCTGCTTTCTGCCATTTTTCCCGCTTCACAACTGAGGATCTCCGGCAACTGCCTGGGGGACCTGCTTGTGTTTCTGGCCACCGCTGGTGTCACTGGTGCCCCGTTCTTTGCCTGTGGATTCCCCATCATCGGGAGCCTTGGTCCACTTTGGAGCCCAGTGCCAATAATCCTGGACCCTGATGGTCTGCCGTTGGCCACTGGCCTCCTGGCAACACCCCATGCACTTCTTGCTGTTTTCTTGGCTATTTCATTACCGGCCTTTGACAGGAGCTAAACTCTCCTGGTCCCAGCAACTCTGCGGCGATCTCAACATTCCCTGAAGGCAGGTCTCTGAACCACATACCAGGGCAGCAGGGTCAGCAGCAGGAGGACAAGTCCCCGCCGTGATTTTAAAACCAGCCATCCTGCCACCCCGGCCCCACGCCGTCTGAGAAGTCTGAGAAGCAGCCAGCCCCGCCTGGCCCGTGGGGCCTCACTTACAACGCGGCCTCGCAGCTGGGTGGCAGCCTTCTGGAAATGCGGCATCATCCTCTTGCACATGCTGCACCCTAGTCACAGGAGGGAGAAAAACCAAACTTGGTTACAGTGGGTCCCGGGCCCTGCGCTCCACCCTCCGTCCCGTCAGGGTGACCCCTATCCGTAAGTATTCACGCAGCCTCCTGGGACACGTGAGGAACTGGAGGCAGAGGCCCTGGCCCCCGAACAGTTTATATTCATGAAACAGGACACAGCCCAACGGTGACTTAATACACGTGGGGCCGACTAAGCAAATATGACGCAGCTAGAGAAGGGCAAAGCAATGAATAATCTGGAGATGACCGTGAGTTCAAGAGGAATTCAGGGAACCAGAATCAGTGCCAGAGCACCGCTTCACGCAGCTAAAAGCTTCCTCTCACTGCCAGCCGGGGGCTGCAAATGAACCTGATTCAAGTACCACTGGGGAAAAAATGTGCAACCACAAATATAGTGACTCTTGGGAATTTTGTGCCTCTTTCCCTTCATTAACAAGGATAATGAGGCAACGACTGGAGGCAGGCCTCAGATGCAAATGCTGGCTCTTGGCCCCATGGGAAGAGTGGTAGGCCAGGATCACACGCCTAGAGTTCTCATCTTCCCTCCACTTGCTCAATGGCCCTGGACAGGTCACTTCCTTCCTCTGGGCTGCTGCTCCTTCTGGCAAATGAGCAGGGTTGGACCAGACAGTTCTGACGTGGGAAGATTCTGTGATGTCCTTGGCTCAACCCTCTCTGGGGTTCTGTGGTCCACCATAGTCACACTCCTCTCCTGGAGTGCTGAAGCCCCCCAAGACTTGTGGAGCTCAGGGCCAAGATAGCCAGACCCCAAACTCCACTGCTACTTCAGCATGACCTTGATTTAAACCCCTTTCCTCCGTGCAGCAGTGTATCAGCACGGATCCTGCAGGACACGAGCACCGCTTCCTCAGAGGTGAGGGATCGTGACACACAAGGCCGTTCTCTTTGTCCGACAGTCGCCCTGCTGCGAAACCAGCTCTGAGAGGCACCTGAAGGCTGCAGACAGCAAAGCTGCCTGGAACCCCACACCGGGCTGGTTCTTTTCTCAACACAGAAGAGCACAGACAGGGCCACGCAGCAGCAGGCTAACAAGTTCTAATCCACTTTTAGCTAATGTCTTCGCAAGCCGTGGGCAGAACAGTAGAGATCAGAGATGCTCACACCCATGAGGCCGGACAAAGACCATGGGGAACTGTGAGCAGGTCAAACTCCCCCAGGACCACCTGACCCTCCCAGTACCACATGTGCTGGAGAAGATGTGACACAGGATATTTTGACACAAGACTCTCAAAATGCCCATGGCCCCCTCCTCGGCATTCCTGCCTGGCAGACCGATGGCCACAAACACATCAGCATATTAAGCCTGGGCTTTCAGTTCCTGCCATGAGTTCAGGCTCAAACTCAGGGAGGCTCAGGAGAACAGGAGCTTTCTCGAGGTCAGTCTGCAGGGTGGAGCCAAGGCATCTGCTCTCGGGAGACCAGATGTGCTCTGCCCAGTAGCTGCCCCCACAGCACGATCCCCCACAAACGTGAAGGAATATGACACTTGTCACGGGACTTAGCTCCCACTGTGGGGATTCAGAGGGGAGAATGGAAATAGGAGCATTAACGCCAACTTCACTGGACACCCATGCTCCCCCAGGTGGACACCACGCAGAAGGGATGATGGGAGGCCGCACGGGAGAGGACGGCATTCGGCCCTAGCGGGGAGACCCACGTTAGCATCTCCCCTTGACTATTTGCTGCCTACATGACACTGGGCTAGTGACATAAGTGGCTTGAACCTCAGCTTCCCTACCTGTGAAGTAGAAACAGCACCTGCCCTGCAGGCTGAGGGACAGAGCCAACACCTGGGAGGGTGACCAGAGCCAGGTATCCAGCAGGGGAGGCTCAGCCAACACAAGGCCTGAGAGTTTGTCTTCTGGCCATGGGGAAAACATTTCCACAGGGAACAGAGGATGTCACTCCACTCCCCGGGAGGGGGAGTACAGGGCACACTTGCAGCCCTTCACCCACCCTTACTCAGTGACTTGATGAGATGGGGGAGTCTGACGTCCACTCTGCGACATTCATCAGTCAGGAGCCTAATTTATTACCTGTCTCCACAGGTGTGGCCTGTCTCTTCCAGCTCTGCCTGTCTGCAGCGCGCAGCAACATTATCCCCCAAGCCCCCA
The DNA here is from genome assembly GCA_004026765.1 of Micronycteris hirsuta. Classification (NCBI taxonomy): domain Eukaryota; kingdom Metazoa; phylum Chordata; class Mammalia; order Chiroptera; family Phyllostomidae; genus Micronycteris; species Micronycteris hirsuta. The sequence continues at coordinate 57,938 of PVJI01002147.1, read as the reverse complement.
AAGAAGTGGGGAGCTGGTCAGCTGTCCCTGCGGGTGCAGGCCAGCAGCACTGGGGGAAGGACTGGGGGAAGCGGTGACAGAAGAGTAGGAAGCTAAAGGCCATGCCAATTCCCAATCAAACTTTATCAAAAATAGACATGGTACTGAGATCCCTGTTTAAGTTTATTTTTCAATTGATTCAACTGGGAAGCAGGGGAAGAGATAAGACTAATTAGCCCTCTCACACCCAAAGGTTAGAGCGGCCAGCCCATTATTTTCTCATTAATTCAACGAACATTTACTGAGTAAACAACAGGATGTGGGGACCCAGGTTCCTTGTCACAACTGAAGGCTCTCACCGCCTTTGGGTTCCTTCACCCCAAACACAAACACAGTCCAAGGACCTCCCAGTTAAATTGCTGTGTGTCCCTGAATTAAGCTAAATCATGAGGCCACGAAGGCTTGAGTGCATGAGTGTGATAAAAGCACAACTTTGTTTCATTAAAAACAACAACAAAAGAATCCTAGGGTCACTCAGCTGGCACCCAGGAGGCCATCTAATCCAGCCTCTCCACCACAGCCTTGAACTTCACAGTTGCTGTGACACCTACAAGGACCTCACTTCTGCCCGGCTTTCTCCTTGTGACAACAACGACACGCTGCCGTCCCGGCCACGGCGAAGAGCGGGACAGGCGCGCCGCAAATGCCCGGGAGCGGGTGGGGAGCCGACTCACAGTCCGGTGCCAACTGCGAGGAAACCACTCCCTGCAAGTGATTACGTGATGTCATTGTACACCAGGATTCTGCCTTGTGACAGGTACTGCGCGCCAACATGCACTGCTTCAGTCTCACTCAACCAAAGCGCTGAGTCCTGAGGGCTTTGACAGAAACCGAAGGAGGCCCACCCTCAAAGGCTCTGTAGGCAGGTCAACTCCTCAAGAAGTTTCCTCAAAGAGAAACGAAATGGGGTGAGACCAAACACTGAACCCAGGATTTCTTTTGTTGCTGTTGTTTTTTTGGTTTTCCCCTTTAATTTTATTTTTTAAGTCTGTTTTATTGATTACGCTATTACAGTTGTCCCATTTTTTTTCTCCCCTTTATCTCTCTCTACCCAGCAACCCCCCTCCAACCAGCATTCCCCCACTTAGTTCCTGCCCATGGGTTGTACATGTAAGTTCTTTGGCTTCTCCATTTCCCATACTATTCCTAACCTCCCCCTGTCTGTTTTGTACCTGCCATTTATGCTACTTATTCTCTATCCCTTTCCCCCATTCTCCACCCATCCTCCCCCACTGATAACCATCCATGTGGTCTCCAGTTCCAGGATTCTGTTCCTGTTCTAGTTGTTCGCTTAGTTTGTTTTTGTTTTTAGGTTCAGCTGTTGATAGTTGTGAGTTTGTTGTCATTTTACTGTTCAGTTTTGATGTTCTTTCTCTTAGGTAAGTCCCTTTATTATTTCATATAATAAGAGCTTGGTGATGATGAACTCCTTTAACTTGACCTTACCTGAGAAGCACTTTATCTGCCCTTCCATTCTAAATGACAGCTTTGCTGGATAGGATAATCTTGGATATAGGTCCTTGCCATCATGACTTAGAATACTTCTTTCCAGCCCCTTCTTGCCTGCAAGTTTTCTTTTGAGAAATCAGACAACAGCCTTATATGAACTCGTTGGTAGGTAAATATCCTTCTCTCCTGCTGCTTTTAAGATTCTCTCCTTATCTTTAATCTTGGGTAATTTAACAATGATATGTCTCAGTGTGTTCCTCCTTGGATCCAATTACTGGGACTGAGTGTCCTGGACTTGCATGTCTACTTCTTTCGCCAGATTGGGGAAATTTTCCTTCATTGTGTTTTCAATCTCTTGCTCTTCCTATTCTTCTAGCACCTCTATGATTCAGATGTTGGAACATTTAAAGTTGTCCCAGAGGTTCCTCAGCCTCACCTCATTTTTCTGAATTCCTATTTCTTCATTCTGTTCCGGTTGAATGTATATTTCTTTCTTCTGTTCCAAATCTTTGATTTGAGTGCTGGTTTCCTTCCCTTCACTGTTGGTCCCCTGTATATTTTTATTTCACTTTGTGTAGCCTTCGCTTCTTCCTTTATTTTGTGGCCATAGTCAATCATTTCTGTGAGCTTCCTGATTACCAGTGTTTTGAACTCTGCATCTGACATATTATGTGTCTCCTTGTTGCTTAGTTCTTTTTCTGGAGTTTTGATATGTTCTTTCATTTGGGCCATATTTCTTTGTTTTGGAGCACCTGTTGTGCGGGGTGGAGCCTTATTTGCTAGGGGAGGGCAACCCACTTCGCTATGCTGTGGCGCTATATGTGGGGGAAGGGTCAGAGAGGGAACAATGCTGCTTGCTTGGCTCTCAGCCAGTTTCCAGTCACCTACCCTACTACCTACAAGCAAATCGGGCTCTTCTGGTGCAGATTCCTAGGTGGGTGGGTTTGTGTATGTTCTAGGACCCCACTGTTCCCTCCAGTGGACTCTCCTGTGAGAGTAGCAGTTTCTCCCACTGCCACAACCCCTCACAGGTTTTTATAGCCAGAGGTTATGAGGCTTTATTTCCCCACACTGGAATTCTGGGTTGCGTTTTCTGCCTCACCCCCCAGTTGTTCTTCCTGGTTTATCTGCATGCGAATGTGGGACCACCCAGTTGGCCAGCCACTGCCTTGTCGCACATCCTCTCTGCTCCAGCTGCCCGTCTCCAACCCCCTTACCTGTCTAGATGAATGTTTCTTCTTTAACTCCTTGGTTGTTGGACTTACATACAGTTTGATTTTCTGTCAGTTTAGGTTGTTTTTTGTTTTTAAATTGGTTGTTGTCCTTCTTTTGGTTGTGCAAAGAAGCAAAACATACCTATCTATGCCTCCATCTTGGACAGAGGTCTGTTGTTGATTTTAATGAAACAAAGCTGTGCTTTTATTACACTCATGCACTCAAGCCTTCATGGCCTCATGATTCAGCTTAGTTCTGGGACACACAGCAATTCTCCAACTGGGAGGTTGTTTAGTGCTCTGCTCCTTTGATTGTGTTCGGGGTGAAGGAACCCAACGGTGGTGAGAGCCTTTGGTCGTGAACATTAACAAAGAACATGCCCCAGGGTTAAAGTACAGGCCGCTCCAGGCAGAGCCAGATCTCACGGGAGGTGGGACACCAGGGCCTCCTTCCACAGGCGGGTATCTGGACGGAGGTCAGGTGGGGGCCACCCAGCAATCAACATGAGCTGAGAGATGCTGTTGTCATGGTGAACAAGCCACAGGCCCCCATCAGGCACAACCACCAGGACCCCATGGAAGGGCATCAGCCGGGAAGTCATGTTCCCTAGGGTGAGAATGGGAGGGGCCTTTGTTCCAACAACTTCCCAGAGGGGGAGACTGGAGGCAGGCTTTCAAGAATAAACAGAAATCCAGTGCCACAGCTCAGGATACTCATCAGAGCCACAAATGCACCTGAATACACCCACCTCCCACCACCCACAGCCCCTCTTTCTCCAGCCCTTATGCCTTTGGCCTCCTGAATGGCATGTGCAGTTCAGAATCACAGATCTAACTAAGGACCTCACACAGGCTCTCACCCAGGGTCTTTTATCTGCAGGTCAGGACCTGCTAGACTACAGGGGTGGCCCAGACAGGGGACAACTGAGGCTCTGAGGGACATATGGTCAACTACCCAGCTCTGCTGTTATAGCTTGAAAGCAACCACAGACAACATGTAAATGAATGGATATGGCTGTGTTCCAACAAAAATTAATTTACCAAAAGAGGCAGCTAGCCTAGGAGCCAGAGTTTGCTGACCCTTTGTTAGAGGGTTATGAAGTAGTAGGAAAAACCAATGACTTCTTTTAAATAAAACAGAATAAAAAAAAATTATCTGTGCATTATATCTGGTAGAGTAAGTAGTTAGTATGGTTTTGTGAAAACTTTTGTTTCAACTTGTTTAATTTATGTGTACTTATAGTACTGGATTGCAATGAAAAATTTTTAATGTGTGAAATGCAGTCAAAAAGTTTGAAGTCCACCACTCTGATCCAACCCTTTTCCTGACATAAACGGAAACTGAGGAACAGAGAGGTAAAGGGCTTGACCAAGGTCACCCAGCTCATTGGTGGCATACTTGGAATTAGAACCCAGGTCTTCTGGTTGTCATGCCAATGATCCTTGGCTATTCCCATGCTCTCTGGCCTCATACAGAAACTGAACACAAATACCGAGCCACTTTCTTCCTGGTCCTGACCCCCGCTCCCCTCCCAGGTGGCACTGGCAGAGGTGTGCAGGAGACAGGGCTGAGGGGCAGCTGCCCCGAGGCCAGCCAGGCTCTGGGTGGAGAGGATCAGCAGCAGCAGCACCTTGGAGAGTGCATCGAGATTGAGGTGGCTCCACCAAGCACAGAGCTGGCAGGAAAGGGGCTTCAAGCCCCCAGGAGGCAGAGGGGTGAGGGAAGGTGGGGTACCTGTGTTGTTGCTGGGTGGACCTGAGGGTAAAGCGGGCAGAAGGACGATGCCACTTATAGTGAGAACAACTGATGTGGAGGCAGGAAGGGAGGAAAGCCAGATGAAAGGCCGAGATGAAGGAAAAGAGGCGCAGACTTAAGATGGGGTGAGCAGGGTGATTAGGCCCTCTAAGTGTGAGAACTGGGGCCTGTTCCCACCGCCACCGCCCCGCCCACAATCCCCAGCTGCCCCGCCAAGAATCTGAACAACTAACTCTGGCCCTTAGGAGAAAGGTCACTCACAGGGGGCATAAAACATCATCAGGACCGGCTTCTCTTCCTTCTTCAGGAGCCGTCTGAATTCCTGAGGCACAAACAGAGAACACCCCGGGTTATACAACACAACGACAGAGGCACCATTCCCCCGGCTCCCGGTGGTGGGGGAGCAGGTGAGCACTTCAGAAGTCCCCTAGCCCGACGTGGGTCTGTGGGCTGCAGTAGAGTCATGGCGTATCGGGGGCTGAAAGAACCACGGGGCCGATCTATTCTAGACCGCTCTTACATATTACAGTTGAGGAAACAGAGGCCCTGAGCAGACAAACGGCTTTTCCAAGGCCGCCTGTGGGGATGAAGGAGTCAGGACCAGGCCACCAGCTTTACTTTCAGCGCCACCAGAACAATTAGAAGTCTGCAGAGAGCTTTTTATGCTGCGTGAGGCTGTCAGCCAGGCCGCCCCTCTCCGTGTGCTCTGCAGTGCAGCGGTGCTGTGGTGGGCAGACGGGGGTGTGGAACACGGTCAGCCCGCGCCCGCTAATCTCCTCCCAAGGCCCTGCCGCCCATCCGTGGCCTCCGGAATCCACTGAGGACACAGGATGAGACATGTCCCCCCGACCCCCAGGACGTTCCAAGCTAAACCAATCATTTATTTGTAAAACCTTTAGAACACTTCCTGGCACGTTATTAGGCAATATATAATTATTGATTAAATAAATACAATAAGTGTAAAAAGACAGATCATAACAGCGCTAATGGAGAGACTTCTGTGCAAAGCAGAGTGGGAGCCCATTCTTCCAAAGAGAGCCGATGATGTTCGGGAAAAAGCAAATCTGCTAAGGACAGCAAAGAAGCACCATGACAGCATATTTCGATTAAAATAAGCTCCTCTAACCAGTTTCCATAGAAGAAAATTAAAGTTTTTCTCTTCTGAATAATAAGGAAAATAAGAGGAAATTTCAAAATGCAGCTTTGTGGCAGCAACAAGACATTAGGTAAATAGATGACAGTACATCCCACACAGTGTAATATTGCTACACCATTATAAACTACGAGGAGGAATGTTTAATGTCACAATAAGATGTGTGCGTTACATTAAGTGAGGGGGGCAAAACAGCATATAACATCTAATGACACTTTTGTTAATATTTATGTATTGCATTCTGTTGAAAGCCTAAAAAGCTACAGATAATAGCAGCGGTGGTACTTCTCAAATGGAAGGATGGGGTGATTTTTTCTTTCTTTTGCATTAAAGCTGTATTTTCTAAATTTTCAATAACAAATATGTATTACTTACAAATATTTTATAAGAATTTATTTATTTTTTTTAAGATTTTATTTATTTATTTTTAGATAGAGGGGAAAGGAGGGAGAAAGAGAGGGAGAGAAACATCAGTGTATGGTTGCCTCTCATGCGCCCCACACTGGGGACCTGGCCTGCAACCCAGGCATGTGCCCTGACTGGGAATTGAACTGGCAACCCGTTGGTTCACAGGCTGGCACTCAATCCACTGAGCCACACCAGCCAGGGAAATTTTATGGGAATTCAAAACATTTTATGATAAATTCCAAAAATGTTTACGTAACTAGAGGGTAAAGACATTCATCTTTTAAAATTTTATTAAATTTGTTGGGGGGACACTGGTTAATAAGATTATGTAAGTTTCAGGGTTACGATTCTGTAACACGCCATCTGTATAGTGCATCGCGTGTTCACCACCCCAGGTCCAGCCTCCTTCCATTGCCGCATATTTGCCCCTTTACTCCCACTACCCTCCAACCCCCCCCCCGTCCCTCTGGCAACCACCACGCTGTTGTCTGTGTCTGTGAGTTTTTTCTTCACTTGTTTGTTACGTTTGTTTGTTGCTTTCTGTTTTATATAGCACATGAGTGAAATCATGTAGCTGTTTTCCCATCTGACTTATTTCGCTTAGCATGATATTCTCAAGACCCATCCATCCATGTTGTCAAAAATGGCAGTATTTCATCTTTTCTTATGGCTGAGTAGTATTCCATTGTGTGTGTGCATGTGTGTGTATGTTTCCAGGCACAGAAGAGCAATCTTAGAAGGCTGAGGACATGCCCATCTCGGGGGAAGGAGGCACCAGGCTACCTGAGCGGAGCTAAAACCACATATTAACACAACATCTACCCAGAGCAACAATCTTTTTAAGCCGCATATTTTTACACAGCTACAGGCACTGGTGCCACCACCTCCTGGCACCTGACCCTCTTCCCTTGACTCCAACATACTTTTTATAAAGGTTTTAGTGGGGTGATCACATTGTGTAAAAATGGTGACATTATCCAGTAACCTGAAACTAATATAACCAACATGAGATAGTATACCAACTACACTTAAATTAAAAAATAGTTTTTTTCTAAAAGGCTTTACCACCTAGCTGCTGATACTGGCACTTTCTACCCCAGAGAAGCACTACGTCCAGCCCCTCACTGCCATCACCACAGACCCACCTGGTTAGCCCACGGTGAGCACACACGACCCCGTCCTCCACAAAGTGTAAGTGGCATCACTTTCTTTGGGGTAATAAGCATTAAGAGTCAATCATTTTAAATGAAAGAGGAGAAGAGGCAGAGGAAGATAAAAAGTTCATTTTGTATTACCAAAATAAGAAAGAACATTCTCCCTCCATCTACAAAAAAAGCACTTCTTGCCCCACAGACCCTTTGAAATGTCACCAAGAAGTCCCTGTCGTCCCCAAGTGCGGGCACAGCCAAGTGGACGAGAGCGTGACGCACACTGAGGCTGGAGGGGCGGCTTCCAGAGGAGCTCACGACTGCACGAAGACCACGAGTCAGAACCAACCCCACCCCCCGTCGCCCGGCCCAGCCAATCTTTGGGCCTGACCCGAGCCTCTAGGACATGGAGCCCGGCCCTCACAGATTCATCTTTAAAAAGAAAAAAGGAAAAAACACAAGGCCAAATCCAGCAACAACCAGACTACATAACAAGGAGAGGTCATTTAAATAGATATTTCTATGAGGAGATGCTAAAAATGTTAAGATACATTCAATAAGAGTAAAGAGCGGAGGACGCTCACAGGCAGCCAGCCTGTGACCTGTAGGCCCCGCCGTAAGGCGGGAAGGAGCATCAGAGAAGACGCGAGGGCCCTGGCCTGGCTCCCCGGGAGGACAGCACAGCTGGCCAGGGACACTCCTGCTTCTCAGTTCCCTGGGCACCTGTCCCTGGGAAACTGGTTCAAGGGAAGTTCCAGCGTCATCAGAATCGATGGGAAGTGCATTACCTTTTCACTATCAATGTGGACAACATCTTTGGCTCCAGGGTCTTCCTCCCACAGCGGGGGCCCTTTGGGATCCTTCAGAAAGGCCACTATGGACTGAAGAAGAGAGAAGGCAAACTCAGTTTAGTCAGGAAAAGCAGAGGTGAGGGAATCGGGAACCAGCCCATCTCCCTGCCCGGAGGCCCACGTGCGTGGAATGGAACTGCATGTGGCGTGTGGGCAAGCGCCCAGAGAGTGCCATTCCGTCACCCGCTGACACCACTGCTACGGGCCCTAAAACACCACCCCAACCTCCCCACCCCCACCGGGATTTTTCAGCCACGTAACACCTTACTCTGGTCAGCTGATCCACACCTACTCTGCTTCTTCATGGACCAAAAAAGGAACTTCGAGACAATTAGTTGGCTTATTCAAATCAAGACATACTGTGCTTCTGCTAAATCTGATCTCCTCCAGGAAGTCTCCCTGATCAATTCCAGTCCTGTCCAAAGTAGGGGCTCTCATGCAGTCACAGAAACCGTCAGCCACGTAGGCAGGGAATCACACCTACTTGCAGCCTGCTTGGTATTTCATGATCTAAACTGGTTTGACAGCACGTCAATCCTGATCATCCTCTGTGGAGCTTGAATGGGAAGCCCCAGGGCAGGGAGCTCATCCCTGTGGCCACCTGGTGGCTGTACTTCTGTCCCTGGACCCCTTTCTAGGTGATCCAGGAGGAACATATGACAAAGGCTTCAAGATAAAGAGCTTAACTAGCCTGTGTCATGTAGACAACTGACTCAAATCTCTGCTCCCCTTGGAAAAGCCGCACTGGGCAGGGAACGGGGGCATGTCCCTCCACTCCCCTCTCCTCCTGGCACACTTCACCGGGCTGAACAGCACTCTGTTCCCTCTCAGCCACTCTGGGGGAAGGGGGCTCAAAGTCTGTGAGAACCAGGGGTGGGTACCAGCCAAGCCTCCTCCTCCACCCTGCGGGGAGTTGCTGGCCTCCATGCCAACAGACGGAACCCTCGGTATCCCCCAATTTGAGACAAGATTCTGTTACTTCCGTCCACTTGGATCACGCTGCAATGAGCGCATGACGAACTGGGTGTGTCCGTCAGCATGTTGGGGGAGGGAGGGAGGTCTGGGGTGAGAAAAGGGGAGACCGTCTTAGTGGGCCTACGTGGTCAGCCTATCTATCCACTGTTAGACAGAGAATCGCTGAGGCTTACTATTTCTGGGAACTGCTATTTGGAAAGAGCCGTTATGGGAGAATGGGGAACAGCCAAAACTTCATAGGATTTCATTCAGGTAATGCTTTCTGTTCATCCAAATGGGGCTCTGAAATACCTCCTGGCAAGAGAAGGGCCATTTCCACCATAGCAAAGGCAGATCTGCCTTTTCTCAGTCCCTGGTCAAAGCTTCACTACGGCAGAACAAGTCAATTGGCAGGGTCTTCCCAATACCTATACTTGCCCACAGCTGCAGGGGCAGCTGCCCCTGGGCCACGTGAGGAAGACGCTTGTAAGTGCCTGTCTATGCACTGTTACAGAAAGCCCGGTGCAGGGGATCTCAATCTAGGGTGCACAGTGGGCTTCAAGAGCCTGTGAAACCCCAGCCCCACATGAAAACACTGACTCCAGTGTGTGCACACGCACTGCTTCTAGGGAGAGGGTCTGTGGCTTCAGGGTGAGTGTCAGTGGGACGAGAAACCCGAACTCGGTAGGAACTACTGCGCTGGGGGACTCTGGCCCCATACCAGCGTGAGCTTGTTAAAGGGTCAGCACAGCCCCCCTGCCCCCGACCCCACCTCAGCGTCAAGAAGAAAAGAGAGATGTAGAAGGAAAAAGGAAAGAAATAGCCTCTTCTTAAATTTTTATTATTATTACTAGTTTTAATCCTCACCTGAGGATATGTTCATTGATTTTAGAGACAGAGGGAGAGAGGGAGGGTAGAGAGAGAGACAGCGACCGGTTGGCCCCTGGACACGCGCGGACCAGGCAATGAACCCACAACTGTTGGTGTGGGATGATACCTCAATCAACCGGGCCGCCTGGCCAGGGAGGAAACAGCCTTTTTGAATATAACAACTGAAACATTCATACTAGCAGTATTTTGCTTTTCAGAATAGATATTATTCTTCCTTAACTGAAGCTGAAAAATCCCACTCATTGGTTTTGTCCAAAGTGTTCTAACTGACAGGACCCTGGGTGGAAACGTCTGCAGGGAGCAGCACCTGGAAGCCCACCCTCGGCCGCCCTATTCTGGGTGCTCTGATCCCAGGGAAATGGCCCGACAGCCGCACCTTGGTGATGACTTCATGGCTGGGAAACCACACTTACAGCTAAACAGCCTGGAAGAAGGTCATGAGCGAGTCACCTGGACTTCGGTTTCTAGGCATCTTTGGTCTTCACCACTTACACTAGGAAGGATTCTGCTGGACAGACTGCTGACAAGCAGAAGGCCACTTGCACAAGAAGTTCCTCTGAGTTTCTTGCTCTTTAACCTTACTTATCTGGCCTCTGGCCTCCTTAAGGGCCATAGGTAGCACAGTCTCTGTGACCAGCCCCTGCTAAACTGTACAGGGTGACAGCAATGGCAGTCAGAGCGCGAGCCCGAGGCGGCGCCCCGCCTCCATCGCTCTGGAGCTGGAGGCCCTGGAAGAAACCCTGAAAGGAAAACTAATCCATGACCAAGGAGGGCCGCAGTGTCGGCTACTCCTGCAGAAAAGCAGAAGCTGTCGGGCAGTCATGGGAACACGACATCGCTTCCCCCTGCCCTGGAGACCTTCGGGGACTCTACCCCATCCCTGATGGTCCCGCAGGCTTTGGGGACCCTGGGACCAAGGATGCCCTCTCTCCACCAAGACTGCCCTGGTATAATGCTCAGCCCACATCTCCAGCTTATTGATATAAAAATCACAGAAGAATGAAATTGTACACACCTAGTCTTTGTAAGGAAGTAGACAAAGGCCAGGACTCAGCCACCCCACCCATGCCAGCTCCGACCACCAGGGCTCCTTGCTCCTTTCCTGCAACTAGGGTTCTGAGCAGCTGCTATTCCCTGGTCCAAAATCACAGCACAGGTTCTCAGAGGGCTGGCTAAATATACACTGAACATGACTTCCAAAAATAAAACAAAGGCCACCCCCCCAACCCTCAACTTTCCGTCACTACATAGGCACCTCGCCCACCCCACCCAGCTAAATCTTGTTCCTGGGGAGCACATGTTCTCAGTTGACATCTCAACACAGAATAAGAGGGGTTAAGCAACTTTAGTTGCTAGAATTGTCTGTAAGTGCCTAAGTGGGTGTCAAGGTGATGTGTAATCAGGCTGCGTCTCTATCAGGTAAAAGCTGCAGCAACTGAAAAAGGAAGCAGTATCAGAGGATAAATAAGCAATGAGCAGTGAGGTGGTGGGGACAGGGGCGATGACAGCGGCAGGAACGGATGGACAGACAGGAAGGAATGGAAGGAGACACAGATGGGAGAGACAGAGAGAGAGGAGTACAGGGTCGAACCCACTCTGGGAAGCAGGAAAGACAGAACAAGTGGGATCAGCAGATTTGGGAACGGAAGAAATGTATGGTGTCAGCCAGGGCAGGGGAATACTGCCTGGACCAGAGGCAGAAAAAGGCTGGTTGGGAGGAATGTGTATGTGAAGGAGCAGAATCCAAGGGCAGGAGAAGGGCTTAGGGCAGGACAGCAACTTTGTGATAACGCAACAGCACCCGCAGGTCACAGGATCTCCACACTCACGTTCACTGATATTTTTCCATCGACTTCTAAATTGGATTTGCAGCAGGGAAAATCCTGGTGACATCAGCATCTCATCTGGAACAAGCTGCATTAGCCTGCAGGTGCCAACCGGCTGGTGTCCTACATAGTGTGCTAACCTGGGCACAGCGAGCCCCCTCCAGCCTGTGGGCAGCCACTGGGGGCACTGCTGCAGAGATGAGGGAGGGCTTGAAGCCCCAGCAAAGGGAGACAAAGAGTCTCCCTTTGGAAGTCTCCCCGAGCCTTTGGAAGGGACAGCTGTGATGTCACGTGCCTAACTGCTAACAGAGTCACAGACTAACTAACTACAAGTCTGGTCATCCCTACTGTGTTAACAGTTACAAACTTTCCCAGATATTCTGCTGACATGTGCTCTAGAGATAAGAATGCCCCAGGTCCTTCGGGAGAGCTATTTGTGCACTCCGCCCTTCCTTCTCTCAGAGAGAAGCTGCCAGACTTCTGGCATCCATTCAGATTCCAGCTCTGCTGAGAGCGAAGAAGGTAAATTTACCTTAAATGTCGCAGCTCGGTTATACTCAGTGTGAAATGCACCGTCCCTGTCAAACAAGGAGAAAGGGTGTTAACTTGAGGAGTGGCTGTGAAGAGCCATGCCATTGGCTTCCTGCAGCATCTTAACAAGATTCAGCTACTGAACACAGTCAAGATGTTTTTTAAAAAAGATCATTGCAAACACAGAAAAAAAATCACTCAGAAATAAAATTGATCTAACTAAGAATCGCTGTTCAGTGAGAATACCAATACAAGCTTTCAGCACTTACTCGGAAATTGGAAGTGACCACGTGTACTTACTGGTAATGGAATAATTCGACCTTTTTGTCCTTTGGGCTCAGGTCAACTTTCATCTTCTTGCACAATTTTCTACTCTCTGTGTCACTGAAAGGCACAAATGTCAAGAGCCATTTGTTACCTGTGGTTTTCACAAAGGTATTGACAGAGTTAAGTCTGCTGGTGGCCTAAGGATAAGCCAGGTACATTGGAATTCTCAACAGCAAGTGAGGACCTCACTGCACAGGGTTCTCAGAGAACTGGAGGAAGGAGAGTAACCAACGGGCATGGATTGATCAAGAAAGATGGACCAGCAGATGGGGAGGCTGTATCACCACAGGTCAGGGGCAACACAGAGAGATCCAGACAAAGGAAGTGCCCCAGAAGCTCAGGGGGTGGACAGCCCATTCTAAGAAGAAAAATAAGCTCAGCATAGATCAGTGGTTCCCAGTCCTGATGCTCATCAGAATCACCTGGGGAAGTTCAAAAGCACTGATCTCCTGGCCGTCCCCAGATCATCCCTTCCGCGCCTCTGCCTGGGGCCAGGTGGGCTTTTGTTTTCCGAGCTTCAGTGTGCGCCACATGCTACTGCTGTGGACCCTCCGAACGGGAGGGAGGAAAGTTCTGCGGCACTGAAAGCATTATGCAATCTGACCAGGTACTGACCAAAGCCAAAAGGAGAATGGGAAAGCTTCAGTGAGGGGCTGGAGTCTGTCAGAGCCACCCTCTTGCAATTCTTCTAATAAAAAATGTCTGTCAGGTGCCACTCACTGTTTGCAAAGTGCTCACACAGGGTCTCATCGAGTCATGGGCCTTCCTGTTGGGCCAGTGGGCCCCAGAGCGTGGCCCTTGGACCAGCAGCCTCAGCACCACCCCAGAGTCTGTTAGAAACACAAACTCACAGCCCCAGCCCAAACCTACTCAATCAGAACTATGTGGACACTGGAGCAATTGTGTTTTAAGGAAACTTCCAAGTAATCTGATGCATGCCACCATCCTGGCTCTTCCTCTGCTCCCCCACTTCCATGAGGCTTGGCTTCCCCATGCCCCACACCAGCCCCCTCTGAGACCTTACCCGCTCTCACACACTCCCCACTACCTCACCACACTTGACCAAGAGTGCCCAACAGCCGGCGAAGGCAGCCAGCCACACCACCCATGGGAGGCCCTGCTCCTTGCTTCAGGGCCCTCTCCCAGATCTGAGTGGACTGGTCTCTGCTGACTCCACCGAATGAGACACTGTTTTGCCAGGTATGACAGCCATCTGAGGGAAGTCCTTTCATCTTCTACCTGTTCACATAACTCACCACCTTCTATAGTCATCAGCTTCACACAGCTGTGCACCAGAACAGATGGATTAGTTAAACCACTCAGCTCAATTCTAAGCAATGCTCATCAATGCACAAACAAAACTATGGAACCTCATTTTAAGAGTAAATACACAATCTGCAGTTCAAGAGCCACTTATCCTGGAGAGGTGTGAGTGGGTGAGAGGGAGTGTCAGGCACTCCCGAGGCCACCCCCAGCCCAGCTCCACCCGATTCCCCCCCTACTCAGTCCTGCCTGCGGCCACTGCAATCTGCAGCTCCAGCCTCAGGCCTGGCAAATAGTGGGGACTCGGACAGGCACAGTGAATTCAAAAAGGAAAGCTGATGACATTGCAGTGGTTGCTCCGCCAAGATGGTGAAGGCATTTTAATAACAGGATACCCAGAAAAAAAGGGACACGCTAGGGGTGGGAAGGAGACCCGGAGGGCGGAGAGTATTCAGTAGAAGGCCCGTTCCGGTCAAGATGGAGGCACAGGTAAACATGGCTCGCCTCCTCACACAACCACAGCAAAACTTGCAACTAGACTACAAAACAAGTATCACCCAGAATCATCAGGAAATCGAGCTTTCTGGAGGCCCAACAACCAAGGAATTAAGTCGCATTCACCCAGACGGGTAGGCAAGGCGGAGACGCGCTGAGGTGCAAAACTGCGCCCAAGTGTGGTGGATAGAAATCGAGAGGGCTACCTTGGGAGGGAGGGATCCCAGCCTCACACCAAACCACACAACCAGGGTTCCAGAGCCAAGAAGATCAGTCCCTGTAACTTCTGGCTGTAAAAACCAGTGAGGATTTGTGTGGCGGAAGAAACTGCAGGATTCTCCAGAATCTCCTCTTAAAGGGCCCCAAAGGTCTCAGGACTTATGCAGACTCACTCCCTCTGGGATTCAGCACAAGGGCAATAGCTGGAAGGGCACCAGTGGCGTACAGGGAAAAACTGAAGTGTCTGGCACTGGACAAGTGCCAGGAGACAGTTTCCTCCCGACAAAACTCTAGAGGCCAGGCAGAGGCACTGTCCCCTCTCTGAGCCCTCCCCCACACAGAGACACAGAGTGGGGACTCGGGTTGCCCCACCCTGGTGATTACCTAAAGCTCTGCCCCATCCAACTTACTGGTGCGCGTTTTTACAATACGCCACGCTACTAAGACAGAGAGTCAAAGGACTGCTACCCAATACACAGAAACAAACACAGGGAGGCTGCCAAAATGAGGAGACAAAGAAACATGGCCCAACTGGAAGAACAGATCAAAACTCGAGAAAAAGAGCTAAATGAAACAAAGACAATCATTCTATCAGATGCAGAGTTCAAAACACTGGTTATAAGGATGCTCAAGGAACTCACTGGATACTTCAACAGCATAACAAAGACCAGGCACAAATGAAGGTTACACTAAGTGTAATAAAGAAAAAATGACAGGGAACTAACAATAGAGTGGATGAAGCTGAGACTCAAATCAATGATTTGGAACATAAGGAAGAAAAAAACATTCAATCAGAACAGCAAGAAGAAAAAATAATCCAAAAACAAACAAGGATAGGCTAAGGAGCGTCTGGGATAACTCCAAAAGTGTCAACATCTGAATCATAGGGGTACCAGAAGGAGAAGAGAAAGAGCAAAAAATTGAGAACTTATTTGAAAAAAATAATGTAAGAAAACTTCCCTAATTTGAAGGATTAGACATACAAGTCCAGGAAACAGAGTCTCCCAAACAAGATGGACCCAAGAGGACCACACCAAGACACATCATCATTAAAATGCCAAAGGTTAAAGATAAAGAGAGACTCTTAAAAGCAGCAAGAGAAAAGGAAACAGTTACCTACAAAGAAGTTCCTGTAAGGCCATCAGCTGTTTTCTCAAAACAAACTTTGCAGACAAGAAGGGGCTGGAAAGAAATATTCAAAGCCATGAAAGGCAAGGACCTACATCCAAGAATACTCTATCCAGCAAAGCTTTCATTTAGAATGGAAGGGCAGATAAAGTGCTTCCCAGATGAGGTCAAGTTGAAGGAGTTCATCATCACCAAGCCCTTATTATATGAAATGTTAAAGGGACTTATTTAAGAAAAATAAGAAGATAACTTGAAAAACGAGAAGAAAATATGAACATAAAATGGCAATAAATTCACAACTATCAACAATTGAATCTAAAAATCAAACTAAGAAAACAAGCAGAACAGAAACAGAATCATAGATATGGAGATCATTTGGAGGGTTATCAGTTGGGAGGGGGAAGGGGGAGAATGGGGGAAAAGGTAGAAGGAATAAGAAGCATAAATGGTGGGTACAAAACAGACAGGGGGGTGTTAAGAACAGTACAGGAAATGGAGAAGCCAAAGAACTTATGTGCATGACCCATGGACATGAGCTAAGGGGTGTAGCGATTGCCAGAGGGAATGGGGGTACCAGGTAGAGAGGGGCAAAGGGTGGAATATTGTGACAACTGCAATAGCATAAAATAATATTTTTAAAAAGTTGCTAAGAAAGCAGATCTTAAAAGCTCTCCATCACAAGCAAACAACGGTAACTACATGGTGACGGATGACAACCAGACTTTTCGTGGTGACCGTGTCACAGCACATGCAAACAGGGAGGCACGCTGTACACCTGGACACAGCTTATATGTCAATCATATCAGTGAAAACTAAACCGTAAAGAAAGAAAAAAGAAGGCTGCTGTAAAGGCATCCCAGCCCGCTGCATCCTCGCTGGAAACTGTTCCTCGGAGCCCCGTGGAGACGCCACACACGCCTCCACTGACAGGGGCCCTGGAGCCGGCGTCTGCCCATCCCGCAGGCTGCGGAGGAGCCACACCGACAGGCAGTGCGTTTGTCTGGGAACAACTGTTTCTGGGGCACCCCTCCCCTGCCGCAGTTAATTCTGCGCAAGAGAGGGCTCAGCTAAGGATGCTTACAACTGTTCCCTTGGCACTTTCCTAGGCCAGCATTGTTCTGCTGCACTCAACTGTTTCCGTGACCGCCTTCCGTCCACTCGACCACAACAGCAGCACCTGGAGCAGGAACCCAGCCACGACAGGCTTCCCTCCACCCCATCCTGGCATCCAGCTGCGTCTGTGGTGGCCACTTGGACTCTGTGAGATGCCCACTGGAGGGGAGAAGAGCTGCCCCATGCTGGCTCTCTCTTCCAGCAAGCCTGGCTGCAGGGACCTCTACAAAGCAGAGAGAGCAGTGACAGGGGTCAGAGTTATTCCAGCCCCAATTCCTGCCTGCTCAGCCGGAAACCACTCCCTGGGAAAGTCTGCTGCAGCCTTGGATCCCCTGTGAGCCCAGGACAGGCTTAGGAGCAGTGGTCCAAACCAACCAACGTGACTGAGTGGATCTGGGAGGCCTGTTGCTCAGTATGGACCCCCGCCTGCAGCCTGTGGCCCCTACACCAGAGGAGTCAATCACAGCTTTCTCTGCTGTCAATCTCTGCCACAAGGCTCCATGCACCCTTCTTCCCCACTTAGGTTCTCCCCAACACTCCCCGAGGACTCTCCCCTACCCCCTGCACACATACACACGCCCACGTTCACACGTACATCCTCAGGGGCGGGGGGGGGGTGGACGGCGAGGCGGACACGGCTCCCTGTGTTCCCTGAGCACCTCCGCCACCCACCTCCAGCACTCCCTTCCCTGCTAGCTCTCTCCACATTTGGCCGGCGTGTCCACCAACTGTCGCCCTCATCAAAAAGTTTGCTCCATGAAGGCGAGGGCTTCGTTTTGTTCACGGCTGCTTCCGCAGGGTCACAGCAGGCACTCCACACTCACCCGAGTGAATGAGTCAATGACTGAAGCTTTCTTGTCGCTGCTGGGAAGGGCCTCTGCACCGCTGGCTTTCTGGGCCCTGGGATCTGTCTACCGAACTCCAGCAATTCCGCCAGGTGACACTTCTGGACAGAGCTCGCTCAGACCGGCTCCCCTCTCTCCGACAGTTCAGTCTCTCAGCATATGTGTGTGTGTGTGTGCGGGGGTGGGGGGTGGGGGGTCGGGTATGTGCACTAACTGCGGTACAGACAATGAAAGTCGTAAGAGTTCAAGAAGGAGAAACTGCCCAAGCTCAGGGACTTCAAAGGATCTGGGTTGAGAGATTAGGCACAATTCATTGTTCTACTGGCTCCCTCCTTCTTTCCCTCCCTCCCTAGCCAGTGTCTGAGGCTCTACAGGGGAGAGGAGAACACAGGCAGTATGCAAGGAAATGAGCTGCTCTGCCGGAATGGAGTGGAAGGCAGAGAACTGCGGTGGGTCACAGAGCAGCCGGCTGTGCAATGGGCCTCCCCTGCCACTTTGCTTGCTCGGGATGCTGGAGCCCAGCCCCCCCCCGCCTGGTTACTCACCCACGGTCTGCCACATCCCACCCCACCCCACCTCCCTTGGCTCTCTTCTGCAGAGAATGTGGACGAAAAGATTTCAGAGGCCTGTACACACTCCCCTTCCCAGCCCAGGCCAAACAGGCACATGCACACGGGCATCTCATGTGAACCTGTTGCAGGGGGGCTGGCCCGAAGCACAGAGTGGCTGCTGCAGGTGTGTGGTGCTGTGTCTACTAGATCTCCCGGGGCAGGGCTGACCACCCTCGAGACTGGCACCTCCCACTCCCAGGAGTCAGACCCAGGGACAAAGGCGGGGCGGGGGAGGCAGGAAGAAAGGGAAGAAACAAGGTGCTGGAGGCTTGGGAAGGGAGGGATGTAGATTTCCCAAGTCGCAGCCTAGGTACCAGACCCTCCTGCAGGAAGGCCCAGCTGCCAGTGGGAATGACCGATGGCCTCTAGAACTGGCTCTGCCGTTAACCAGCCCATGACCTCTAGCAGGGCCCCTGGATCCCCGAGCAGCAAAATGTAGGAGTTGTCCATGTGAGCTGAATGGAGCTTTCGATTCCTCTGCAGGGTCAAGTATGACTAAAGCACCAAGGCAAGCTGCCTTCATCCTGAGGGGTGAACCAGGAGCCAGACCCACGTCAGAAGGTAGAGACTCGACAAGATCTGAACCTCCGTCACCTCTCTCCTAGACCCCTGACCATATCCTCGCTCAGCCACTTGGTATTCGATGTCCACACAAACCACAGTGGCCTTCTGCAGCAGGGGAGAGAGCACCCTACGCTGCCTGCCCTGGCCACTGTGTACCGTCGGCTAACACAGCCTCCCTGGGTTCCGTTTTCCCAGCAAAGAAAGAGTAAATCTCTTTCTCCCATCTGGCAGGTCTGACACGGAGGGATTCTCAGTAGATGGACCTGTTACCTCTGAGGTCAGGTAGGAGAGGAAAAGTAGAAAGTGCCCTCACCTCAGAGAAATGAAGAAAATGGGAGACACAGAGCAAGTGAGCAAGAAATACTATCAGAGTGACTTCTAGGTGCCAAATACCAAGGACAATGTGAACAAATGTAGTTGGAGGACACAAGGCAGGTACAGAGAACAGTCCCGGAATAACTGGGCCTTAAACTCGGGCGGACCTTGGCGGTCCTGCCGCACTCTCTGGTGAAGGGACTAGCTGTGTACAGCAGGGATCCTCCCAGGCCTGGCTGTTCTCCGTGGTGCCTACCTTAAGAAGGCACAGAATGAAGTGTAAATTACGCGGCATAGCTAGTAAAAGTGACGGGAGTAGAGGGAGAGAAGCGTGCCTTCTGCTCCTCAGTGAGTGCGTGTCAGCGCGCTGCGAGGGGTCAGAAGGCACACAGATACCGCGCTTCTCCCAGGAGTCTCCTTCACCCCGTGGCAATGATGCTGAACAGGCTTCCACGTGAAGGAGCAAATGCTAAATTCAAATATTCTTTAGAAGAAAACATAGGACTTCAAAACATGTCATGCCTACCCTGGCAGGCCCCAAATCATGGATCTGGGAGGGCAGCAAGGCTCCCGGGGAAATAAAGCAGATAAGCAGGAAAGACGGAAAATGTAGTTAGGTAATGACCTTAAACCCTCAGGAAAAGAAAGCAGTGAGCACACACAGGGCAGCCTCCGCACGGTGAAAATCAGCCCCAGGAACGAGCACACCGGGCACAGCTCCCGCCTGCTGGCTCCCACGCAGCCACCCAGACAGCCGCGCTCCACGCCGAGGCCCAGTGCCAGCGCCAGCCAGGCTGCCGGGCATGAGGGGAATACCAACTCCCATGCACACAACCCACTGAACAGCCAGAAAACTGCCAGCAGCCAACCCGAGCATGGCTGTTGCGGCCTGGGCCAGGACGTGGAGTGAGGGGCAAGGAGAGCTGACAAATCCTTGGACAGAAGCCACACACCTTACAGACGCCTCGCAGCCACGAGTTCCTGGGACTCGGGAGAAGACCAACACAGACAGGTACATGTGCCTGTGAGCATGGATTCACGGGTAGGGAGGAAAGAGCCAGAAAAGCGAGAAAAAGAGGGAAAAAATATCCACAGAGAGGATGAAAAAAAGCCAAAGAATGGGCAGCAGGGCCCAGAGCAGGGAAGACATGGAGACCAGCAAGGGACAGGGCACAGAGGGGCAGACAGGAAAGACACTCAGAGGGGAGGGCTGGGAAGACACAGAAGCAAACACCCAGAACAGGGAGAGAGACACACACGAAAGGCCCCCAAAAGATGGGAAGACACACCCCTACCACCACTTGCACACACGTGCTGCACACCAAGCCTGGCACTTTCTGGGATTATCTGAACTAGGCTCTTTAAGGACGAGTGCATTTTGGAAGATTTAACTCCGTATTTCATAAAACATTAAATAAAAGCCCAGAGAGGGGCAGCAACTTGCCAAAGGTCCCATAGCTGTTGGCCATCAGAACCTGGACTCAGAGCCCGGCCTCCGGACAGGCAGGCCTACACACTGCACCGCACCTTGTACTACTCCAGAGTCAGGGCAGAACACCCAGGAGCTGGGCTGACTTTCATGCTCAAAACTCTTCAGGGGCATCCTCCAACTGCCAAGGGCTCCTCACCCAAGAAGCTGCTGAAGAACAAACACCATTTCTCCTCCCCAGCTTCTTGAAATGCCCCGAACAATCTTGCCCAGATGAACAATAACAATGGTGGTATAGGATCTCACATTTAAGTTCTATTCTAGAAAGAACTTTTGTTTACCTGACCCCCATCATGGAGCTAAGAAGAGAGAATCATTGTCCATTGTAGAGGTGAGGAAAGAGACTCAGGGTGACTGTCCCAGCTGAGGTCCGAGGGCTGGCAAGTAGCAAAGCTGACACTTCAACCCAGGTCTCCGCCCACCGTTATGCCTCTCACGTCCACGCCCGAAGACGCCTCGCACTGGAGTACGGCCTTCTCTCACCCTAGACTGCCGCTGCTCTTCACCTGCCCTTTAAGGGGAAAAAGCAGACTGAGCTATTCACTCCTGACCTTTGCGGCACCCCACTCCAAGTCCTAGCATCCCCACGCCAGCCTCGGATCCTTCGCTGGCAGGGGAGGAAGCCAAGCCGGGAGAGGCTGGGAGCTGGGGAGCCGCAGAGGGCCCACGAGAGGGGAGGGCGTCTGGCTGCCCACCTGCTGGGTAGCAGCAGCTGAGATAAAAAGCCAGCGGACGTGGGCTCCGGTCCACCCCCTCCCCAGTGCAGACAGCAACTGAGCGTTCCTGAGAGCACTCTGTCATCCCCAGAGCGCCTCGCTCAGACGCAGAAACAGGCTGAATGCACTGAGGGCAGCAGCGAGAGCTGTCGTCACAGGGCCCCGGGGTGAAGTTGGCAGGGTCCCCTGACGACTTACGGGGTGCAAGTCCAGAAGTCTAGGAGCAGGAGTGGCCGAGCAGGAGGGCAGAGCCAGATCCCACCCTTGGAGGGTCTCATGTGACACTGGTCTGTGAGAAGTGCCACCAGCGTGGCCCGCATGGACTAGAGCCCTGAGTTCTGTCCCCTGGGCTGCCTCTGGTTTCAAGCATAGATGCTCCTGCTTCCAACAAATCCATTATGGCTCCTCAATCCATGCAATTATCTAAACTACTGCAAAAGTGATGTAATATTTCAGTTTATACTTCCTCTTCCAGGGATCAACTGAGCGGTAACTACAGGGACAGCCCATCCGTTTGTCCTCGGCTTACCTCTTCTAAGCTCTAAGGTGTCCCTTGGTTTTCATTTCAGCACATCAAAAATCACAGGATTATTTCTCTCACTGGCACTTTTACGCTGCCTCCCAATGAGTCCTGCATTCTAATCATCTTCGTCTGTCCTCACACGTGCCCCCCCCCACCCTGCTACCCCGCCCCAGCCCCTTCGAGGCTCAGCCGCCCAGGGGGCAGAGCAGGACTGCGGCCTCCGCACCCACCAGCCCGGTCCCGGCAGCACTCGGGGCCCGTGCCCCTGGGAGCCACTGGCGGGCGAGCCGGGGCACGCTAAGACCTGGTACTCTGAGGTCTCTGCCCCTCAGAGATGTGAACTCTACCTCCTTTGTGATGCTTCTCGACCTTTCCAGGCAAATGAAATGACTCTACACAGAGAGCCTCCATTTACAGCACTTTTCACCTGGACTGCAGCCACCTCGTTAGGTGTCTGCCTCCTCCTGACACAGTGAGGACATCATTATCCTTGAGGACACTGTACCCCTCTGTGCACCTCGAGGCACACAGGAAGTGCTTGGGAATGCAGCAGCTACATCCAAGCTCTTATGCCCACTGCTGCCACTTACAAGCCTCCATCAGGCAGAACTGGCATCATCTCAGCTGTGGAGAGCCCAAAGCACCCCGTCCTCTCTAACAGGCTTTGTCGCTGTGCCAGTCACATAGTGCACTTCTGGCAAACTGCTGGAGACCGAGACACGCCTGGGAGACAAGAACACTTTCAGAGCAACTCTGAACTAGAATCCACTGAGGGCTCCATCCCACCAGCTGTCTAGAGCAGCGGTCCCCAACCACCTTCTCTGCGCCAAGGACCTGTTTCCTGGAAGACAGTTTTTCCACAAACTGGGAGGCAGGGGTGGTTTGGGGATGATTCAAGCATATTACATGCAAGCTCACCTCCTGCTGTGTGGTCCGGTTCCTAACAGGCCACAACTGACCGGTGCCGGTCCATTGCCCAGGGACTGTGGACCCTAGAGAGTAGTTTCTTCCACTAAGTTAGTGTTAAAATAAATCTGGTGGTGTGAGGCCAGACACACATGCCCGTGCGCGTGCACGCACGCGCGCCTACAGCAAACACTGCTGGGCCGACGCTCCCTCTCCTGGTCTTATTCAGTGTTCTGTCAAAATGTGAATCTCCTTCGGTTCTCTCCAGCCCCGGGCAGGACAAGCCTGGGGCCATCAAGGTTATTTGTAAAACAGCATTTAGGTAACAGACTGTAGAGAAGGAAGACTGCTCACTTAACCCACAGGGTAGTAACAAGGCTTGTGGCTCAGGCAAGATCAGGCACACTGAAGGTTTAAAAGACCTTCATGGGCTCATCCAGGAAAAGAACTGCCTCTTTTCCCAGCAGAGCTCCGCCTCTTCCCCACCTAACACAGTACAATTCTCCTGAGGGCAGTTCCCCCCCCCACCTCCCCCCACCACCACTGTCCCAAAACCATGCTCCTGATAAACCCTGAGTCCAGGTGGGAAGTGGCCAGACACAGTGGCTCTGGAAATACTTCCTGTCCTCAGTCAGAAGGATGTGTAAGTGCTGTTATCCGCCAGAACAGCACAGTGCCTTGCACACAGCTGGTGCTCAATAAATGTGCAAAGGACAAGCCTGGTCTTAGCTATCTTTTTCCTACATTCATTCACTGTGTCTTTTCTGTTTCTGCCAATCTATGCAAATTGGGAGCTAATGATATGGCAAGAGGCATGTGTACATATAATCCTAGCAGCAAAGCACTGAACAAAGAGAGATGTGGAAATTACTCCTAATGATTGAAAAGAAAGGAAAGCAGAGCAGACCCTGGACTCCAACTTCCAAACTCAAAAGAATCAGAGAAATTCCACCAAGAGGCCCCTTCCCCACACGAAGTAGCCCTCCTTCCTACGGACTCCCTCCTGCGGCTAGCACTCGACTCTGACAAGAAAGCCCACAAGAGAAGGGAGGTCAGGACGGAGGAGGATGGAAAGGAGCTCAGGCACTGGCTTGGGGACGGGCGGGCTGGGGACGCAGTCCAAGGAGAGCGCTGGAGGACCAAGCCACCTGTCCAGGACTAACACATCTAACGAGTCCCCCGGAAGCCAAGGCAACAGTCAGGTCAGCCAGCAGTCCCACCACCTTCAGGCACAGGGGTGGAGGCCTCTGTGACTGGCCTGGGCTGGGGGAGCCCAGGTTCTTGCTGCCAACGCCCCTCCTCACTGAGTCACCCTGAAAATCACCCTGCCTCTCTGGTCATCAAGACCCCACCTATAAAACAAGTGACCCCTCTGCCACCAACAAAGTCAAGTGACACGTGACAAAGTAAAAAGTAAAAGCGCTAGGGAAGAAGGAAAGAAGAGGGTGAGCTGGAACGAACAGGCGGGAGAGCCGGGCCTGCCCCTCTCCGGCCGACAGGCGGCATGGCAGGATTGCTGGGGGTGTCTCTCCCCAGCGCCTCTCCCTCACACCCCCTCTCTCAGATTGTGAATCAGGGACAACTCCCTACCCTACCTGCCAAAGCCCCCAAGCCCCCTGCCCTCCAGCCACCACGCCCCCTGTCCCCAGGACATACCCACAGTCTACCCAGCAGATGGTGCCTTGTCCTTTCACTGCCTGGGCCACAGTGGACAATAACCTGAGATGACTTTCAGCTGCAGCCTCTGTAAAGAGAAAAAAAAAACATCTGTGCCCAACTATGGCAGGGCCACCTCTACCATCTCCCCTCAGCGGCAGGAAGGAAGGAGACCAGTCCCAGAGCGGGCGGGGTCCTGGGCACCAGTCCCAACACGGTCCCTGAGATCAACAGTTCTGCGAAGACAGCCCAGCTCTGCTCAGAAACCTCTGCACCGCCATGCCCCCAACCCTTCCTCACAGACACGGAACCCCCAGCCCACACCCCCACCAGAAGCCACACCTCATGCCTCACTCTTGCAAGAATCTCTGGGCCAGAGTCAACTCCCAGGAGACTCTCTGACTTGCTACCTTTCTGGGACAAGTTTTGAAAATTCTATAACCAAATAATTACAATTCCATAACTAAAGCAGGAAGTGGGTGTGCCAATCCCACGCCTGTCTGTCCTGGCACCCAACCTAGGAGCCGACAGAGGCAGAGGCCTTCATTTGTCCATCACACGCTCACCTAGGGGCTCGGGACAGCCTGTGATTACATGAAGTTTACATGTGACACCAGTCTCCGATGGACCAATGCCAAGTGTACCCAAGTCAGATTTCACAGCCCCCCTGCCCGAAGTGGTAGGGGAGAGCTGGCCCTGGCAGTCAGAGCTGGTCCTCAGCAGCCAGCTGCAGGACCACGGACCACGCCTTGGGGCGGGGCGGCAAGAACATAAGAAAGGAAGAGTGTTTGGCTGGTCCAGCTATCCATTCCTGAAGTCGGGGCAAAGCACCTGGAAGCTACTGTAGGAGGGCAGGTTTTGGGGGGTGGAGCCTCTGGCCAGGATTTCAACACTGCCAACCTGCAAGGCCCCGCTGCAGAGTGGCTGTGACCAGTGTGTCACCTTCCTCTGTCATACCGGAGAGTTCCTTTGAAAGGCCCACCAGGCAGACACCGGTGGGAAGAGCAGTCTGTTACTTTCCTCCCCGCCCTGCCCAAAACCCTGTGATAACGTTCCAGAGCCCAGCAGAAATGATGTCTGAATTATTTGCCTGCACAGATCTCCTTCTCTGGTGTGGATAATGGCAGCTGTTTATGAATACAAAGTGTGCTAAGCCTTTCACGGAAGTGAACAAAAAGCATCGTTCTAGAACGGTGCCAGGAACCCCCAGCAGGGCAACAGGAGGCGGGCGCAGCGGAGGTGGGAGAGGCCACCGCTCCGCCACGCAGGTGGGCTCTGAGAAGCAGGGGTGGGAAACTAAAGTAGAGCGGTATGAGGTGCCCCTCCCCTCACCCTGCCTTTCAGCAGCAGAATGGGAGGGAGCCCTGCTTGGCAGGACGGGAGGGGAGAAAACCCAGCTGCTGTGCTGCTCTGAAAGCCCACTCACAGTCACAAGTCTAGCGCCTGGCCTGGGCCAGGAGGCAGGAAGGTAAAATAATCACCCACGGCCACC
Source organism: Micronycteris hirsuta (assembly GCA_004026765.1). Lineage (NCBI taxonomy): Eukaryota > Metazoa > Chordata > Mammalia > Chiroptera > Phyllostomidae > Micronycteris > Micronycteris hirsuta. The sequence goes on along the minus strand of PVJI01002147.1, from coordinate 32,056 downwards.
GCTGAAGCAGGGAGGACCTGACACGTGGGAAGTACAGTGAACTCCACTGCCGACGAGTGAGACCACGCCTGGGTGAGGGCTGGAGAGAAAGTAAGACGCTCCAGGCCCTGCCTCCCACCCTGCAAGCGGCCAACAGAAGACCCCAGCTTGCCACTCTCTAACTTACCATAATCATTTCCTGGTGGCTGAGCCCTCCCGTCATCGCAGAAATAATACATTTCTTCCTATCTTCCAGCAGAAGCAAGGCAGGGCGGTGTGGGCACCAGCTCCACCATCTACTCACTGGGAGACCTCAGGCAAGTCAGCTATTTTCTCCCAGCTTCGATTCCTCACTTGTAACCTGGGCATTACCTGACAACCTACAGCGCCTCCCTCGGGGCAGAGGAGCAAACGAGAGCGTACTGCGGAAGGTCCCTGCAGAGTCCCTGTAAGATGATACGCTTACGTGACGGGACCTACCAGGGAAGGAACCGAGTGTGTTCCTGCTCTGACACCTACCAGTGCCAGGAGCGCCCACAGCGGGGGGCCACACTTACTCAGGGCCCTACATCCCAGGCCTCAGGGGCAACTCTGCTTCTCCCTGGCTTCAGTTTACCCCTATTCCTGAGAGCATAGAAATGGTAGGCAATGCTGGGTTCCAACAACCTCAGAGAGCATCTGCCAGGCTCTCAGGAGGGCAAAGAGCAGCATGTGCCAGGATGCGTGGAGGATGCGGGCTCCAGGAGCGACATACACCCAGGACAGCCATCAGCCCCAGTGCCAATGAGTGTCAAGGATGAGCTGCAGGGAGAGCTGTGCCTGGATCTCGCCCAGCCATGGGCTGTTACTTCTCTGGGGTACAGAAAGCTTGGCATCATCAGGAGCAGCAAAAACACTTAACTTGCTGGAACAATATCAACAGTCAGATGTTCAGAGTCAGGGCCAAGAGTGAAGCAAACCTCTCTCCAGCCACTATGCCCTTGTCTGCCCCAAGATCAGAAGAGGCCAGCTGCCACTCCCACCCCACCGAAGCTGCCCTGTCCGGGGGCTGCAGCCCAGTCCAAACTCAGTCTTGCGTTCCAATCCCAGAGTGGGACAGACGGAGGCCAGGCAGGGTCGGAGCTGCCAGCCTGCGCGCATGCCCCCAAGCCAGGGACCGTTTCAGCTGACAACAGGCCGGCCCAATCTGTTCATCACCAGCTCTGGAGAAGCATTCTGACTTGCCTGTCCAGGAAGTCAGAATGTCCATCCTGGTGTCCTCTGCCTCCCTCACATACATGCCGTCTCCCTTCTGAGGTAATGAGGTTTTCCTAAGAAATGCTTATAAAAGAGAACTGACAAGACCTCTCTGGGATCCAAAATCAGCAGAACTGAGGCACCTCTGTACCTGTGCCCCATCTTCTGAGGGACGCTGACACTCCCTGAGTGGTTTTTGGTCCTAAGGTCTTGCCTCCCACCTCTGCCCCATCTCATTCCCTTCCTATCCCATCCTATCCCCGACAGATGTCCCCAAGGCCAGGCTAGGCACTCACCAGATTTGGAGTAAAGCACTAATACATTATTCCGGGTCCTGAGAAGTTTTTTCAAGTCCTTGGGGTCAGAGATCCTCTCGATGAGCGAGGAGACCTTTGTGGAGGAGAGCCAGCCTGGCAGGACCACCTGGAAACCAAGGAGACAGGGAGAGTGAGCCTGACCAGGGCTCCCGGCCAGGCCGAGGCGGGCGGGCGCTGCAGGTGTGCTGCCTACGGCACAGTTCACTTAGAGGGGTAGGGCACGCTGTCCCTTCTCAGGAGACTAGAGCTGCCTCTTTACCCCAACCCCTCCCCAAGTCACCACACCCCCCGACACTTCCCTGTCCACTTAGTCTCCAGGCCACTGTCTGCTCCGTGCACAAGGCTGCACAGGCTGCACACGACACGAGCGTGCTGTGTGCACGTCCTGGCGCCCACCCTACCCAGCCCTCCCTGGGAAGTCAACGTCTGCATTCTACTCTGCACCGTACACTGGCGCAGTGTGAAAACTCCATCCACTTACAAGCACCAAAACACAAAATCCACAGAGAGATAAGATCACCTCTGATGTTTATGGTGAGAATGGATGGGTGAGGGATTTCCTGCTTTCCCTACTCAGCCCATAATCTCAGCAAACCAGCCAACAAAAACAGGCTAATTGCCTCCAAGAACCCTGAAAACCTTGGGCACTGGAGATACCAAGTCACCTGTGCAGGCATGACGACAGGTAAGCTGAAAGCGATGTATGTGTGTATGTGTGAGAGTATATTTTAAAAGTCCGAATAAGGAGGAGTCACACAGCAGATCCCCTCACAGTGGCCAACAGCCCCTTGCCTAGCTGGCAGAAAACACAGGGCTTACCGGACGGCCACTATAAAAAGAAGAGCTCTGCCAGGACACGCGAAGCAGAGGGTGGAAGTGCAGCCCCGAGAGCCAACAGGGGATGAAGGGGAAGTCTGCACACTGGACCTGGAGCCCAGCCATCCCCCTGAGCCCTGTGCCCCAAATGCTGCCAGTCTCCTTTACCCAGACAGGAGACTGGAGAATTTTTCTCTGGGGCAACTGGGAGGCACAAGAAAAACCTAAAGACGGTGATTTGGAGATTCTCCCATGAACCAGCGGAGTTCCCACTCAAATACCCACCGCGAGGCCCTCAGTAAACAAGTGCCCTCAGCCCCTCCCCACACTCGCTGTCCGTCATGTGCCAGGGCCTCGCTCGTCAACACCCCCAGACAGCCGAGCGGAGCCCTGGCACCAAGGACACGGGCAAAACGAATTTAGTGAAAGATAAAACTTATTAAAAAGAAAGGGAAAAGAACAGACTAAAACGACAAAACTATAATGATTATTCTCAGAGAAATAAAACAGTGCATCCGTAAAACAAGAACAGAATGTTATGAGAAAGGAACAGTCAAAGAGAATCAGGAAAAAACTCTCAGAAAGTGAAACTCATAAAAATAAAAAAATCGCGACACAGTTGAAAGTAGAATTGAAAAACATCCTAGAAAATAAAACAAAAAGATTGAGAAAAAAAAAATGGACCAAAGGATAAGAAAAGTAACAAGCTAGATCCATTAAGCGCAAGAGCCAAATTAAAGGAACTCCAGAAAAAGAAGGAAACAGAAGAAAAGAAATTGTCAAAGAAATAATTGAAGAAAATACCCCAGAATTGAAGGATGTGAACTTTCAACTGAGAGGGCCCAGCACCAAGAGTAAAAAACAAACAAACAAACAACCCTCTCAACAAAGTACACCTCTGAAAACGTTCAGAACACTGCTAACAAAGAGTGGATTTGAGTTTCACGGAATGAAAAAAACCCACATATTAAAGATCGAGCGTCAGAACTGGCCCCAGACCGGTCGCCGGCACACCAGAAGACAACGAAGCGTTGCCTTCGTAGCTGCCGACCGCTGCGACTGCCAGCGGGCATTCTGCAACCGGCCAGACTTCCCAGGTGAGTGAGTACAGACTGACACAGACTTAAGGTCTCAGGTGTGCACAATTTACTAGCAATGCACCCCTTCTCAGGAAGCCACTAGCAGAACAAGACATGAATTAAAACTGATAAAGACATGGAATCTAGGAAACGAAGGACCCAAGAGGAAGGAGAAAAGGAGAATCACCCTGCTGGTGGTGGAGAGGAGGCGAGGGCAACTGTCCAGCAGCCCGCAGGGCAACCGCGCAGAAAGGACAAGGACGGGGGCGGGGAAGGACGTGGTCCACGACAGGGGCCGCTGCAGATGACCTGATGTGCTCGATCACTTTAGTCGGTTGCGTTATCCGACCAAAGGTACGCAGCTAATGAAGCAGGGCCAGGACCTGAACCCCGGGCTCTCACTGACCCCATGCCCTCTCAGTCCACCACCTCTTTGCAGCCGGAGTCTTGGGTCTGAGCTCCACCACTCGACAGCTAAGATGCCTAAGCAACACCGCTCGGCCTTCTAGAGGCTTAATGCCTGGCGTCTGACAAGGAGGTAACAGCACCTCCCTCGTGGGGCTGCCGTGGGGATAACCTGGGATAACTTACCGAACATGCTTCGTAAACTGTAAAGCACTCCAACAGTATCATTACCATAATATATAACACGGATGCCCCTCTCAGCAGAGAACACAGAAATGTGGCCATATTCTAGTGTTTCTAAATATAATTTGCCATTAGATTTCAAGGTTCCTTCTCCCCAGGGTCAGACCATCCAGGAGGAGGAGGAGCTGAGAAATTGTTCCTCCCTCACTCTGCCCTGCCAGAACCCCGGACGGCGCCTGAAGACCACTGTCCTCATGCAGCCCACCTTGAGAGCGCACCACAAAGTTAATTCCACCCGATTATTACGTGTTATTTATTCTGCTGCTCCCAGAGAGCTAATGGGCTTCAGATTTAAAAAGTTCCTAGCTCAATGCACATGGTTAAAGGGAAAAAAAATCCGTTGGAAAAACACATTGATTCTGCTGTTTTTAATCCTCAAATAATCTGCAGTTAAGAAAAACAACCGCCGTGCCCAATGCCCGGGGACTCTGACCTGTGGGCCAGCCCTCCTGAGACTAGCAGGCGCCTGTGCTTCTGAAACTGGGAAGAAGGAAAAGGGGAGGGAGGGTGAACCTAGAGCCCACCTCCCCAGGCAGCTCGGTGGTGCGCAGCTGGGCCACAGCGACAACGCGGTGTCTACGGGTCTCGTGGCATACCCACGGCTTCCTTCCTGTAAAACCCAGTGAGCCCCTCAGGCCATCTGGCCAGTGGCCACCTTCAGAGTAAACAAACCATGTTCCAGCCAGCCACCAAACTTCAGACCCTGTGCTGACCCTCACACAACAGAGAACTTAGCTCAGCCACGGACACACTGAGCAAACCGCCTCTGCTTGAACGCTGTCGCCGGGTATGACGCTGGGGCTTGCACCAGGCACTGCCCACAGCCAGGTCTTTCAGAGGGTCTGTCTGCTCCCCACCTGCCTTGGCAATACCCCATCCCCTAGGCTAGGCGCTGGCTCTGCAGGACAGGGCCCAGAACAGTGCCTGGCCCCTTGAAGGCCTGTAGGAAATGTTTGTCCAGCATAATAAACACGACAAGGCACTCTGGTTACCACACTGCTGACCTATGCCGAGACCCCCCACAAGGAGCACATTACGCGGTGAGTGCATGGCAGCTCTCAGGAGACCTGGAAGGGACCACTCACACCAGACAGACCGCAGCACAGTCGGTGAGGGTCTGGGTGGGAGCGTGGTGGGAGGGGGCAGGTGGAGCCAGACTGCAGGTCTTGAAGCCTGGCTCAAGAACTTCATTTGGCCATGACCTCAGACTGGGCAGCTACCAGGAGGCTGGAGGTGGAGGGGTCAGCTGGGTGGCTGCCCAAGTGGAAAGAGATGGGTCAATCCAAGAGCCTCAGGGAAAACTAACAAAATTCAATGACTATTCATATGCAAGCAAGGAAAGAAGAGAAAAGAGACTAAAATGACCCCAACGATTGCGGACTAGAGGCTGAACAATAGCCAAAAATGAAAGACTTGAGAAGCTGCAAAGGATTTTGTCTTATGCTGAGGAAGGTGATGATAAACTTAGACATGTGGACAATAAGACACCCCAGCACAAGCTGGAGAGGAAGCCGCACAGCCTATGAGGTCTCGGCGCAGAGGTTTAGAGGGAGAAGCCCAGGGAGGGAACACCTCACTTGAGAGGAGGAGGAAGGACAGGAGGACAGACAGAAGGAAAAGGTGGGAAGTGCTGCGTCAACACAGACCAGGGAGGAAACACAAAAAAGCAGTGACTGATCCGCAAGCAAAGGCCATGGCGAAGTGCCCGGACATTAGGAGAGAATCTCAGTGGCGTGGGGGCAGGGGGGTCAAAAGCTCAGTGCTGAGAAGAGACAGCACACCCAGCACAGGAGCTGGGGCGACCACAGAAGGAGCACAGGTGACCCGCCAGGGTCAGAAGAATGAGCTGTTTCCACTGCCCATCTGTGAGCACAGGAGAGGCAGGGTTTGGGGCTTTGGGAGTGACAGAGGAAAACAGGCGGGCTAGCCAGATCCAGGTGGAAACCCAGGGACTTGACGTGCAAAGAGCTGAGATGCTAGGGTTAGCATCTCTGAGGAGGGAGCATGGAAAGCCCACGTCTGGCCTCAGACAGACCCTCACCTTAGCGGGCAAACACAGGGACAGCCAGGAGGGCGGCCCTTTCCTCCCTCCCCTAAACCCAAGGGGATACTCCTCCAGCCACTTAACATTCTCCTTTCTCCTCCACTTCAGTCTATTTTAACCTTTACAGTGTGCATGCTCCCTCCTTTCCTTGAGATGCAGCGCCAGTGAGCCTTGTGTGGCCTCGCCTAGTGCCTTCCTGCAGATTTCTTAAGTCAGGACCCACAAACCTTGATAACAACAACAACAACAACAACAACGGCAACAATAACAGTGTTAATGATGCACAAACTCTGCTTTATCAAGCCCTCAGGGGCGGAGGGTAGTGTTTGAGAAGTGCTTCGGAAGCCAGACACCTTTAAAGGCAGCCATGGAACTGCTGCTGGCCTTGCTGGGCTCTTTATATTCTAAGTCATTCGCTTTAGAGGTAGAAGAAAGGAGGAAAACACGCTCTGTTCACCATGCAAACTCCTGATCAGCTCCAATAATTGCTTCCTTTCTGCTCACCCGCCAGCAGCTTCAACAGGATTTGTATCACTGCCGCGCTGCCCTCATGAGCTGGGCTGAGACCCATAAACCATTGCTGCTGCTGGGAAATAGAGGCCCCCAAAGTTAGGCCCCACTGGCCTCAGAGAGGCCCCACCAGAGCGCCTCCCTAGCCCCCAACCCCTGTCGCAGTGCAGCCTCCCCTCAGAACACTAGGCCCCTCCATCAGAGGAGCCGTCCCCTCGGCCCCTGAGCCCCTTCCCTGACAGTGTACGGCCTTCTTCATAGCCCAGCAGCACCCAGGGTCCCTGCACGTAAGTCCTCTCCCCACCCCCACCACCGCAGGGGACAACGGGGTGAGGAAACTGGGTTCTCGCCTCCTCTTCCAGACTCTCGGCAGTGTTCTCCTGACGGGGGTCTGCCCGTACCGGCCCCAACGGCCCTTGAACCGAACAGCCCACTCTCATCTGCTCCCTTTGCATTTTCCCACCCCAGACACCACGGAAGGAGAACTGCTTCCGCAGTCAGACTGAGCCGGGGTCCAACCAGGCACCCCCATTCACAGCATGATGACCTCCGAAGTTACTACCCTGCTCAGAACGTCATGTCCCCACCCGCAGAGCGGAGGGAATAATGCTGACACCGCCTCGCAGGGCTGGCTGAAGATCAAACGAGAGGGAGGAAGAGAAGGACACAGAGAACCTAACATAATGTTCGGCACACAGAAGTCTGTGGTGACTGTAATGATCTCTAGAGGTAGCGTTAGTGAGACAGGTCACAGGGAAAGGACAACAGTAAAGTGCACACCAGCTCTTCCTCTCCAGGGCCCAGCCTGCACTCAGGCAAAACAGCAAGCACACCCAGGCAGGAAGAAGTGTGCACGTACACACACTCAGCATCACAAAGCCTGGAGTAATCACCCATCTGCACACTGACCCAGACAGGAGGCCATGCAGCACATGTTAAACGCTCCTTCCAGGTTTTGTGCCCATTTGCCCCACACAAAATCTGATGAGTGGGTACTGGTCTCATCCCACAGGAGAGGAAACTGAGGCTCAGAGGGGCTAAATTACTTGTCAGGACCACACAGTAGGTAAGCAGCAGAGCTAGGACCACAGCGTAGGCTCCCAGCTCCTGGCCATAGGTGGTGGTCTGCTTCTCTCAACCCCACAGGCTTCCTGGACTAGGGGCAACTCAAGTCGAAAGGAACACCTCCTTCCCAGGCAGGCCCCATCGGAACAGCCAGGAAAAGCCCTGCTCTTCCAGATCCTGTGGTCAGGAGGGTTCCAGCAGAGATTTACACCAACCCTCTGCTTCCCGCAAGCCCAGAGCACCTGCGGGCTACCCCGATTCTCGGGGTCCTGGGGTAACGAGCCCCCATCTGCTGCCAGTCAGGTTCTGCCCAGAAGTCCGTGCCCCTTTCCACCACTCTCTCCCTTTGGCAGACGGCACACACAAGCCCCTCCCTCTGCACTTCAGCTCGCCCACCACTGCTGCCAGGCTACAGAGTCGTGCGATTCTGGAAAATAATAGAGAGAACGGTCCTTGTCACATTACACTCTCAGCTTTAAAAATCTCCCGATCTCTGGGGCATGCACCAGCACCCTCACGTCCGCTCGAGCCGGGGAGGCTGTCTGCCCTTATGGATTCATTATTCAATGCAGACCATGAAGCCAGAGGTATTCAATTACATAAAAGCAGCTTGCTAAAGGAGGAAGATTTAAGGACAGAAGTTTAACATTTAGGAAAAAGGGTAGAGGTGGGACCTGACCTTTCTTGCTCTGTCACCTGAAAAAAGATACCCTTATTATGTTGGGAAGCTGTGAAGAAGCTGTGAAGAATTTACTGTAACTCACATTTTGCTCAAAATAGTTTTGAAATGTCAGAATCCAAAAGTCTAAATTCTTAAGAAGCTGGTGGTAAAGGGATCCAGGAAAAATGTTAAAAACAGATGACCTAAACCCAAGGTCAGAGAACGTGAGCCAGCTGAGAATTTAGAGCTGCAAGTTTGGTGCAAAGAGCCTGAAGCCCAACTCTCGTGCTGGCCCTGATGTTTACTGGCTGTATGACCTTGGAGACGTCCTCTCTCTTCTCTAAGTCTCGATTTCTTCCTTGGTAAATGAAGCGGATCCAAGTGATTCCCAAAGTCCTTTCCAGCTGTGGCATTTGGCAAATCTATCCTCACGACCTACGAAAGAAGTGCTGTGAGGCACCTGCACCTTGCCCAGCTGCGCTGCTCCGGGCACAGAGCCACCATGTGAAGGCCCCACCTCTCAGCCTCCCGCGGCAAGTGTGGCTACAGGACTGAATTTCAGCCCCTGGAATGGAAGCAGAAGTGCTATGTGGCAACCTTTAGGAACTGCCCCTAACAGACATCTGGTGTAAGTCTTCTTAGTCCTCTCCTTTTTCCTGCTAGCTGGAATTTGGAAAGATGACTGGAACTCAGGCAGCCACCTTGAGCCAATGAGAAGAAATGACTAAGTATGTGGAGTAACAAGATAGAAGGTCTCTGGGTCTCTGACACCGAGAGTGATATATTGGCCCTGGAACAGCCTTTTCCAGGCTTCTACATTAGTGAAATAAATGATCTTTTAAAGGCACTATCACTGTGTTTTCTGGCACACAAACAGATTTTGAGTACCCACTGGAACAAGAGCTTTCACTGAAAAGAAATATTAACATCTGCTCCAGTTGGGATATTTCAAAGTATCTAAGTCGTCAAACCATGCATTATGCTTCACACAACTTGTGATAAGGAAAAAGACAGACTATCAGGTTTGATTTACTATGTTCCTGCTAATTACCCAGGTTTCAGTGTGCTTGTTCTTGTCAGGTATCTTGGTCACCTGGGAACAGCTACCCACAAATAAAAGGAAAATTAGCCAGTAACACCCCTACTCCCCCTACAGCATCAGCCCTTTCCCAGAAAGGGGGCCGCCGCGGGAGACTGAAAGGCCAGGGCGCGCCCTGCAGCTCTAGCTGGGCTGGCCAGTGCCCGGACTCAGGGCCCGTCAACCTTCTTCACACGCCACCTCCAGCCTCGCGGCAGGCACGGCCCCCAGAGCCCGGGACTCAAGCCCTCCTGAGGCTGCTCCACCTGGTGGGGCCCAGAAGGCTGTGAGAACGAAAGATGTTAATCCACTGAAATCCCTGTCCTCCACTCGTCGTTTCATCATGGATAGCGCCCGTCACCAGCAAGTCGCACCCCTCCCCTTCCCACGCCATCCTGTCAGCGGGTCACACTCTGGGGATTCTCCCGGCGAGCTCAGTCGTGCCTTCAGGCCCCGCGCCGTCCTAGACACAGCCGTGCCCGTGAGTCTCAGCGCCCCAGGGCTGCGGGCAGCGTGTCAGCGCTCGAAGAGTGACGTGCTGTATTATACTGTATTTATTTAGGGAAACAAATATCTGTGCTTTCATAATTCAAAATGCAGGAAATTATTCAAATTACATCTCAACACAAATCTTGAATGATGGGTCAAAGCTTTTTTTGTTTTGTTTGTTTTAAGTTGAGGATCACCGTTAGTGAATTTCTTAAAATATGGGGCCCAACTACCTGTCACACAGTGCTGGCAAAAGCCTGAACTAGCACGATCCTTTTGGAAAGCTACTTGGCACAATTCAGCAAGCGCCGCAGCAGTACTTATGCTCCCCGCCTGGGTAACTGCACTTCTGGGAATCCGTCCTGAGGAAGTCGGCGGAGGCTCTGACACAGACGTGACTCACATGGTTGTGCTCACCAGGGTCAGAAGTTGTCGACAACCTAAACATCCGACAGTGGGGGAACGGCTATTCAGAGTAAGCACTCGACAGAATAACACAGCCATTTAAACAATGTTTTCAAAGATGGTGCAATAAAAAAATACTTGTTTTAATGTTAAGCTTTAAAAGATAAAATTTAAAATGTGCATGGTATGTTGTGAATACCACTATATGGAAAATTATGCTCAGAAAAAGACTGGAAGAAGAAAATGCACCAAAGTAAGCTTTGTCCTTGGATAGAGTTTATTCCTCCTCTTTGCTTTTCTAACTCACTGTAACAGGCATGTCTGATTTTAATATTTAAAGAAAAAAATCACCACCATTTGGCCACCATCTTGAAAGTAATGAACAATCTCGAGTGCAACATCTCCCCAGAAGAAGGGAGAAATGTACAGGCAAGAAGCCTGGCAGAAACTCCCTGGCCCAGGGACCAGCGTCGACATCGCCAGGAACAGGTCACATGGACACTGCGTGCCTCCCGCAGAATGCACTGAAGGGAAACACCATCAAAAGCCAAATAAGCCAAGTTCTTCAAAACTGTCATGGTCACAAAAGACAAAGACTGAGAAATGAGTCCAGATTAAAGAAGGTCAAGCAGCCAAGACATTGAACTTTAATGTGTGATTCTGGACTAAGTCCTAAGCCAAAACGCTGCATTACATACGTAGAGGGAGGGCATGATAAAAACAAATGTGACAAAAAGTTAGTGTTTGTTGAATCTGTGTAAAGGGCAGATGGGAATCCTTGTATTCTTCTCGCAAAATCTTCCATCAGTCTGAAATTATTTCAAAATTAGAGTTAGAGGAAAAAATCTAAATAGAAAATATGAAAGATGCCTAAAACACAACCAAATACTGCCTTCCACAGTCCTTCTGACGCAGCTCTGCCGCCCAGCAGCGCTCGCCGGCACTTTCCACACGAGAGTCGAGAGTCGTGCGTACTGCCCTCGCCCTGGCAGGCGGCTCAGCTGGGCAGAGCGTCGTCCCATCCCATCCACCAAAAGGTGCGGGTTAGATCCACGGTCGGGTGCATTCCAGAGGCAACCAACCAATGTCTGTCTGTCTGTCTCTCTCTCCCCCCGCCCCACCCTCTTTTAAAAGAAAAGAAAAGAAAAGAAAAAAAAAAGAGCAGTGCTCATCTGCCCTTCTTCACTTCCAGCTGACTGTCGTTCCTCTGCTCACTTGACATTTTGTAGCTCTTCTATAAGAACTATTATATGATATCTGCAAAGTATTTTGCACACAACACATACCTAGAATGGCTTGGACAAGCAAGAGATATACAAAAGAACATTAATTTTAAAATGTGAGTAATGTATGCCCCTTCAAAGGGCAAAATTTAAGCATCTGCCACCAACCACCATGGCTAAACACCATTCTTCACAAGGAGTGAGGTCTAACCTCAAACCAAGTTTGGAGATTTCACCACCAATACTTCCCAATGTTCAATGTCTACCCAGCAGGCTTCAGAATAAAAATGAGCACCATGAGTCTCTCAGTGGCAAGAGTGAGCGTGTGTGTGTGAGACAGACAGACAGACAAAGGACAGACAGCTGTACCAGCCCTAGCATGTGGAACCCCCACCAGCTGCAGCTGAGAGTGCAAAATGTGTTTATGAGGAATGAGACCCCTGAGTAGTGTGGCTCAGTGGGCTGAGCAAAGTCCTGCACACCGAAAGGTGGCAGTTCAGTTCCTGATGGGCGCACACGCCTGGGTTGCGGGCCAGGTCCCGGGTGGGGGTGTGCGAGAGGCAACAGGTTGATGTGTCTCTCACATCAATGTTTCTCTTCTTCCCTTTCTCCCTCACTTCCCCTCTCTCTAAAAATAAGTAAAATTAAAAAAAAAAAAGAATGAGAGAAATAGGAAAGTATTTGGCAAAGAGTAGAACCCAAGAGCAGATTCTTTAATTCCAAATTTCAGGGCCTAGGGATTAGCGCATGATAACGATAACAGCAGAAAGCACAGAGTGCTCATTGTGTGAGCAGGAGCAAGCAAAGCAGGTCACGTCATTATCTAACTTAATTATCTTGGCAAGTGAACGAAGTCGGCGCTTTTATTACACCTATTGACAGAGAAGGAAACTGAGACTAAGAGGAGTTATGAAACGTGTTCAGCACCACCCAGCAAGTAACTATGAGAGCCGTGACTCGGACCCGAGTCTGACAGACTCGGGCACCCAGTCGCAACAGAGAGACAGCAGCTTCCTGAAGCCACGCACACTGACCACTCGCTCCTGCAATACAAAGCCAGCTGCATTTCTCATATTCTGCTTTCTTCAAAAGCCACACTTCACGGGGGGCTACACAGTGTGGCCCTCCATTTCCCCCACAGCACAAATGTGGCCGTCAACAAGAGACAACACAGGGGCAGGACAACTCATCCGAGAGCTTATACAAACAGCTTTTCTTACCCTGAAACTGCAACTGCAGAGCACTTAACCAGGACTTAAGATCCCGAAGCCCTAATGCTCTGGAAAACCTCTTTGGGAGCCTAGAGGACACTGGGTGGCCGCCAGCCTGTGCACACGTGACCTGGGCGGAGGAGGAAGAGTAGGGAGAGAGGAGAGCGAAGGAGGCAGCAAGGAGGGAGGAAGAGCTGGTGACTTCCGCTCTGGAAATCCAGCCCTGTCTCAAAGCTCTGAGAACGGATGAGAAAGTAACAATTCAGTGCTCCTGGCCCACGCGTACACCGGGCGTGTACACAATCCCATCCAACCCTCTGAGGCTGAGTCTCCACCAGTGTTTTCCCTCCCTCGAGCCTCGACCTAAGAGCTGAGTCATCAAATCAATTCAGGGGGTCACCATCTGCATGTTTTAATGACATTCAATAGAAGACATCAGTGTGTGCCACAGGCATCAAGTCTAAATATTCAGTGAAATGTATAAACCTATGTTTTATACATGTGTATATATACTTGGTTATAATGTAAAAGTATAATTACTCTTGCAGGGGTTGCAGTAAAAATGTTTGAAAAACAACTATAAGCAATCTGTCTGGGATGTGGTACTCTCCCCACTTTAGAGATATGAAAACTGAGGCCCTAAGGAGTTCAGGGGCTCGCCTTGGGCGAAGCCTGAAGTGGCAGCACCAGGACTCAGACTGGCTGTGTGAGCACAGACCTGAGGCTCTTCTCTTTGCCCACCCATGTAAATTCTTCCCACTGACGTCCCCCGAGCTTCCTCTCATGGCCTACGGCGGCACCCAGAACAAGATGCAGAGGCCAGAAAACTCGCTTTCCCTTCCAATCTCGCTACTGAACGTGACCGACTAAAAAGGGCTGCACTGACAACCGGATCATCTTTGCCTGCTGCCCGCCAGCCTGCAGTCCCCCACGTGCTCAGCCAAATAATGCCTCCCAGTGTCAGCCGTGTGAGTGGCTCGCGACAGGGGCAGAACTGCTGCCACACCACTCGGCCCAGAGAGGCAGCCCTGGCTCCCCAAGTATCATCCACCCTGCAGAGTTAATGTTGTTAACTTGTAAATTGGTCTGGTTGGTAGCTGCACAACAGCTCCAAGAACAAGCTTTTCAGAAATACAGATTCCTGGGCCTTATCCCTGAAGTCAACCCATTGTTACACATCCCCCCGTATGGTGGCATGGATCCACAGCCAGGCTGGAAAACCTCTGCCACTGGCCCATCCTTTAAAAACCCACCATCTGGACCCCGTCACTCTCTCCTTCACAGCCAGACTTTCTCTCCTATCTACTCCTCAGCCCTCTCAGATCTGCCCCACTGCCACCAAAAAGGCTCTTGTGGGGCCCTGGCTGGTGTAGCTCAGTGGATTGAGCGCAGGGTGGGAACCAAAGGGTCCCGGTTTGATTCCCAGTCAGGGCACATGCCTGGGTTGTGGGCCAGGTCCCCAGTGAGGGCCATGTGAGAGGCAACCACATATTGCTGTTTCTCTCCCCCTCTGTCTCCCTCCCTTCCCCTCTCTCTAAAAAAAATAAAATAATAATAATAAAAAAAAGGCTCTCATGGGGGTTCAACAATGATTTCCACATGGAGAACCCTACGGGCACCTCCAGTTCTCAGTTTGCTCACCCTCTTGAACCCGAACCCGGGCGAACACTCCTGGCTACCTCTCCAGTCCCCCTTCTCTGTAATTCCTCCTCTCCCTACCCTTTAAATGTTGAAGTTTCTTGGGGTTCACTCAGTCCATCTTCTCTCTCCACTCTCCCCCGGGGGTGGGGGGTCTCACCCACCTTCTGGCAGCACCCCTAAATTAACATCTCCAGCCCAGACCTCCCTTCCGAGCACATCCTCACATCCTGCTCACTCAGAAATTCTTAAACCAGGGTCAAGTGTAATTCTCAAATGTTAAAAACTTAATTCATAAAAACAGATATTGAGCATATTTCAAAGTGTTATTGAACTCTTTAATAAGGGACCCAATAAAATGACAAGTTACAAGAAAGAGGCTATTAAAAAAAAAAAAAAGGTTAGCCCTGACTGGTGTGGCTCAGTGGGTTGGGTGTCATCGTGCAAACCAAAAGGTCGCCGGTTCGATTCCCAGTCAGGGCACACGCCTGGGTTGCAGGCCAGGTCCAGGTTGGGGAAGCATGAGGAGCAACCAATCGATATTGTAAACTTCTCTCACACACCGATGTTTCTCTGCCTCTCTTTCTCCCTCACTTCTCCTCTCTCTAAAAATCAATCAATCAATCAATCAATCAATAAAAAGAAATCTTTTTTAAAAAAGAAAAAAGTTTTTCAAAAAGAAGTTACAAGATAGCAATATGCACATGATTGATTAAAGAAAAGAATCCTGATATAAGACTGCTAAATCGGATACCAAACGGGTAAGTGTTCTGCAGTACAACACCTTCGGGCCTCTGTTCTCCACCAACGGACATTACTTACATCACGTCTAACTTCACAGAGGATGGGTCCTAAAGAATAGGAAGCAAAGTTTAATTCCTCAGAGCACTAGATGGCCCTTCGGTGGGCTTCTTAGACAAAGCTGCAGTATGACATAAGTTACTAAATCCTCTTTTATTCCCAAGTTCTTGAAAAAATGTTTCTTTACTGTGGGATCTATGAATTTGTGCGGGGAAACATCACACCTCCCCAAATCTCTAACTGCAATTTGGCCCTGCCTTTACCGTGAACGTAGGTAACAAACAGTAACACGGCAGGACCTGCGACTTTACCATCGGCAGAAATCACACCTCCCGTCACGCTACAACTGGCGTAAATATCCTGAAACACTGTTTATGCTGCTCGGTGTCACAGAAATGAGCAAGCCTAACACTAGGTCTTCTTAAATGACATTAATAAACTGTGAACGTAATTTTATCACGTATTTGTTATAATATTTGGATAACTGAGTTACAGTATCTCTGGTTCCCTTTAGAAGCCCATGTATTCTGTTTTATACATTTAAAGCTCTGGCCCTGGCCACTGGCTCAGTTGGTTGGAACATCATCCCATACAACAAAAGGTTGAGGGACTGACTGACCCCCAGTCGGGGCACACATCTAGGCTGCGGGTTCGATCCCCGGTCGGGGCATGTTTGGGAGGCAACCGATCGATGTTTCTCTCTCACATCAGTGTTTCTGTTTCTCCTTTTCTCTCTTTCTCTTCCACTTCTTCTCCCCACTTCTTCTCTCTCTAAAATCAATAAACGTATTCTCAGGTGAGGATAAAAAATTTTTTTTAAAGAGCACTATTCTGAGAAAGGGTCTTTAAGTCCTCAGAGAAGGCTTTCCTGACTCCCTGCCCTACGTTGGGGACCCCTGTTACACATTCTATTACACCTTATACTTCCTCCTTCCAGCACTTTCTACCTGAACTAAATAATAAATCTGTGGCTTTCCCACGAAGCAATGGGACAAAGGGATGGCGCCCATCTTATTTATCATGACATCCCCAATGCTATAGTGTGGCATGTCTGACTCACAAAAGACTCCCATTGGGAAAGATCGATCTGTGGAATGAATGAATGTCTGTGACGCGTGGAGCATGCAGATCATGGCACATACTCCTTTGAAATCAGGGGCAGGTACAGCACTCTGCCCAGAACCAGCCAGGTGAGGCCACTTCACGAGAGCACACCTGCCTGGCCCACTGGGCCCAGCAGCACAGCTTCCAGCCAAGCCTGTCTCGGCCCGATACTGAATCACCTTTAAGTTCAAGCCCCACCTTAGGGCTCTCAACCTGGATCTCCACTAACAGCTTCCAAGGCAAGGATGAAAGGACCTGCTCATGAATTAAAGGCATCTGCTCTTGCCAAGGGGTTGAAGAATTGGTGGGATCCTCTGCGGGGGACAGATTCTCCACCCCCGCCCCGCCAGCTGTAATGAGTGAGACTCTCTGAAGCCAGGCACAGGCTCACCGTCAGGCCCTGTGGGAACAGAGTGTGCATTAAACTGGGGCTCAGTATGGCCTCGGGGACAAAAAGGCTACTCTAACTCCACACTCCCTGTGAGTGTTTAACCCCCACCCCATGACTGCAAAGCGAATTATTTAGAAGCGGTTGTAAACTGGTGTGTGGGAAGAGGCCCCGCTGGACCTCAGGTGGTCAGAGGGAACAGCACTAGCGCTACGAAGGGGTACTGAGAAAGATGAGAAGGACGGACAAGTGTCCAGCTGGCTGCTCCTGCTCCCCTACTCAGGCCCTTAGGGAGCTGAAGAGCAAGTTTCACAGACACCAGGAAAATGGCCGGTGTTGCTATTTCAGCAGATAGGGCCTACCAACCCGGCTACTTAAATAGTCAGGCAAGCCACTAGAACTATCACTGAGTCCCAGCCTGCCTGTCTCTCCCTCCACCTTCCGGCCACACCCACACTCTTGTCTGTCAGTCCACCCCTCCACCTCTCTGTCCCCCACCCACCCCTCCACAGGAAACAGCATTTAATCACCTTTTCCTACCAGCTAACATGGACCCCCGACGGCACAGGCATGAAATCTGTGCAAATGCCTTCAAATGTACCGGGTGTGTCAGGGTTCTCACCGACACTCAAACCGGCAGCCAGAGACCCCAGGCCGAGCTGCAGGACGGCCCGCGCACGAGCACTGGACCTCCCCTCTCCCACCGGGACCTAGGACGCCAGATGTGAACAAGCGGAAGGAGGCAGAAGGGAGGTGGGGGTGGGGGGCAACTAAACCATCGTAGTCGGGGCCCTGTGAGAGAACCTGGGCTGTCCTTACACCCCATGCACCACTCTCAGGCCCACTGTCAATCAGACAGCCTCCGAAACCTGCCACAAGGACCACGCGGGACACAGAAGCCCCACAAACAAAACCACAGTGCTGGGGCGAGCCCTCCAGGGAGGCAGTGTTGCTGGTGTATCCACTCTCAAGAGAGGATCCACTTTCAGAAGAAAGGGGAGAGAAACACTGGGCACTTAAATCCTTACCCCCGCTGCAAGGCCCCCCTCCATCCGCCAATCCAGAGGCAGTGCAGAGACCCAGGGGTGAGGGGCAAGAATCAAGGCAGGAGCCCAGCTCCAAGGAACTGTGACGGAGAAAATCAGAGCAGCACAGGACGTCGCCATCCGTGTCTTGAAGCCTCTGCTCACACACACTCTGGCCATTCACTGCCCACTGCCCCCTCCTAACTGGCTTCCCCAGCACCTCTTCTTCAGCGACTCGAGAGGACTGCTGTGGCTCCCACTTGCTGGGCACTCCCATGTGCCAAGCACTGGGCTGAGCGCTTCCTGTACGATTTCTGGTCCTTTCAACTCTGCAGGATGGAAATTATTACCACCATTCACAAGTAGGAAAACTGAGGCAGGGCCCAAGGTCACACAGCTCCTGAGTGTCTACCTGGCAAAAAGCTCATGCTCTTTCCACTATATTGCACTTGACTTCATCTTGTAGATAACAGAGAAGAAGAGAGTGCTGTTCTGAGAAAATTAATCCTGTCTCTCCCACTTCAACCGAAACCCTACTCTGTGGCCTGACTGATCTTGCTGTTCAAAGGGCAGCTTTCATCATGTCTCTCCATTACCTACTGTATCAAGTCCAAAAGTCAGCGTTTAAGCTTCTTTACGATCCACTCTTGCAGTCTTATTCCCGAACTCCCAGACTCAAATCCTTCCTCCCAGCCAGCCTGGCCCCTCACTCCGTCAGGAAAGGTTTCCTTTCTGTCAACAGCAACACGAATCCTTCAGCAGAACAAGGACTGGGGATGACTGCGTGCCAGGTCTTGGGCTAGGTGCTGGGGACACACCAGCCAGGACAGGGAGGACCCCCATGGCAACAGAGCTCAGAGTCTGCCCTCCTTTGTGAGTGAGCTAAGGCCCTTCTCTGGTCACTCAGCGCCCCGCCGCCTGGACTTTGCCTGAATCCACAGCACTCAGTGTTTGCCACTCACACGGCACTCAGCCATTTCTCCAACTTACACCTTCAAGTTCTGCTTTAAAATTTCCTCTGTAATGTGTTTATTTCTGTGGGAGAAGTACACTCCAGGTTCCAAACGGCATTATAAATGGCAATTAGGTCCCCAGGCCAAGCCACAGAAGCCTATTAAATATATAATGTAGAATCTAAATACGTGTACATTAAAAGCTCTGCAGGAGAGACCGGGGCAAACATCTCCTGCTTCCTGAACCTCCACCCACCAGGTTCTGAGCTTCAAGCCACCATCCGGGCAGAGGCTCCAGCAGCGGCTTTGGAGGAGGGCAGCGTGTGGGAGATGGGGGGTGGGGGGCTGGGATGACAGAGATGGAGTGGGAAGAAGGCTGATTTATAATTCATAAGCCTCAGTCTAATCCCAGCTCTGCCTGTAGAAACGGGTGGCCTTGAGTGAGCCCGCTCCCTCTTGGAGCCTCACTTTTCGTTTATAAAATGAGAGTTGAGTCCGAGCGGTAGTTCTCAGACTTTTGAATCTCACAGATCGGCATGATATACTTTAAAGTGCGTATACATGTTTAAATAGAATGTGTAATGTATGTTATATATACTTAAAAATAAATTTTATCAAAAGACTTTAAAAAAAAATCACAATATACCATCACTACTTTCACTTTTCAAAAGGATACTGTAAACCACTCCCTATCCCCAAACATGGACATCATATCAAAAGAATGAATACATTTTTAAACTGAAAATATTTGGATTCCGAAAAAAAAAAAAAAGAAAAGAAAAACACTCACTATTGTTATTTTTCCAACTTGTCTGCACACCACTAAAAACTTCAACACAGCCAGCTCCACGGCTTGGCCAGCTGTAGCGAGCTGCTGAGCGGGACAGCAGAAGGGGCAGCCAGCTACAGGCGTGGGCGTGGGAACAGAACCGCCGGTCTCCTCAGTCACTGACCCCGTGGGCAGAGACACCTACCTAGCCTCGAAGGGCTGGAACCAGCTTGTCCCAAAGCGTTGACTCTTTCTTCCCCAGTGTCCTTCTGGAAGGCTGGGGCCCCCAAAAGAACCTTTTTAAAAATGTTCCCTTATTAACTTTCCTAATCAAAAACTAACATACATTCACATAGGAAACTTAGAAAACACAGAAAACCGTAAGAAGCGAAGTCACCCACAACCCCACCTTCCAGACCAGCACTGTTCATACCTTAATGCACTTCCAAACCCTCAAACACTTAGGTGCCACCTTCAGCCATCCTGGGACTTGGCTTTGTATCCTGCTTTCCCCGCTACGTACCACACTAGAAAACCTTTCCATGTCCTTAGGTCATCTTCATTAGCATCACAAAATGTTTTTATAACCAACAGCATTCTGGTAAATAGAAATATTCTTCATAAACATCACTTCCCATGGTGTGGACATGGCCGAAAGTCATTTAACCATGCCGCTACTGTGGAGCACTGAAGCCATTTCCATATTTTTGCTATTAAAAACATGTGGCAGGTACACATCCCTGCCCATACGACTCTGTAGACTTTCTTTACACTTCTTCATCTCCCTCAGGTCACAGCCCAGTGCTATGCACATATTAGCCCTTAGTAAATATTGAGTGAACAAAGAAACTCAATCCACTCCCAGTACCTGGAAGCCCTTATCAGAGGGACATAGAGTACAGATGCACAAAAGTCCACCCTAGTGTCCACCAGCCACTCACCACTGACCGTGCACCTGCGCCTCGCACCTGCTAACCCAAGGGCTTGGGGGGAAAGAGAAAAACGTCAATTCTTTGCTGAGGGATTTCCAGGGTCTAGTTGCTCTCAGTGAACCTACCCACTCTTCCGAACCCCTCGGTGGAAGGCACCTGCAGACCTCAACTGCAGACTCCCACACTCCCTCCAGACTGCTCAACCTACTGCCTCAGGGAAGCCACAGCTGACCCTCCCTCTGAATGAATGCATGGCTCCCGCTCTGTGAAAGCACCCAGGCCTTCAGATATTAGCATTCGCTGTTCTGTCTTTTTGTGCTAACAGGACTGACTCCCCTTGCCTAGCCAGGGCAACACAGGATGGCAGGGACAATGTGTATTTTGCTCTCCACCCAAAATCTAACCCAGCTCCTGTCAATGTGGTTGATAAATATTTGCTGAATGAAATTTCTTTCCGGTCAAATTCCCAAGCCCTTTTTTACTTTCACAGGAGGGAAGGGAAAAGGAAGAAGAGAGGAAAGCAGGACCTCCTAAAACAGCCCAAGTGCAAAGACCTGATAGGAAAGCTCACTGGAGATTCCCCCTCGGCACCTTCCTGCAGTTCCGCCTGGCCTACAGACCCGCCAAGGCCAGCTGGCTCCAGGGAACAGAATGCAGGCAGATCATGAAGCACACCTAGACGCTGGTGAAGTGACACTGCCCCACTCCCGCCTGGTTCCCTTCCAAAGGGAGAATGGTCAGACCTAGGGGGACAGGGATCTTCACTCCCCAGCGATTTCCAGACAACCAGAAGACCTGGAGCCACTCCACACTGTGATCCCAAAAGGACAGGGTATTGGGAAATGGAATTATTTAAAGCCATTCAATCCACACTCAGACTTTTCTCCTCATGTTTGCCCAGTGTCCTTGTCACCCCCCACCACCACCACCACACATACACCACCACCACCAAATCTGAAAAATCTGGGTTGGAGTGGGTGCCAGAGGCAGAAATTCCCTTGAAACTTCAGGAAAGAAGAAGTCAAGATGGTCTTAAAATAAGGGAGACCAGAAGTTATGGAAAAATATGGAAAGAAGCCACATTATCCCACCACACACCCAGGCAACACCAAGGCCAACACCAAGGGCAGCCCCGGATGCTGTGGACACACCCATTCAGATCTCTCCCAGGGATATGCTGGAGGCTTCTGTCACACACAAAGCAAACTCCTCTTGGAAAACCCACCACTCCCGGTACCCTGGCCCACCCCTCCTCCATTCTTGTATGATTTTGCAGTTTACTGAGCTTCCTCCTCAGATTTTTCATCCGACCCTCGGGAAAACCTTGCGAGGTGGGTTATCTTTACCGTCCCCATTTCAAGGATGAGGACACTGAATTAGCTACTTTAAAAACTACGCCGCGTCACACAGCCAGAAAGTGGCCCATATTCGGCCCAATCTCAGCTGGATGTAGGAGCAGAACTCCCCGCGGGCGGGGACCCAGGTGTGGACTGGCAGTTTCCCAGACGCCCAGGGTGAAAACCAAGAACCAGGTGGCCCTAAAACAAGGTTTCCGGCAGTGTGCGGGTGGAAAGTACCCCCTTCCCACACCGCACTCACACAGGTGTAGGGCCCGGAGTCTGGTGCGCGACGCATCTCCCCGCAGCACGCGAGTGTCTCGCCTAAGCTGGTGGCCGCCTCCTGACTTGCACCCCCGCAAAGTTGTGCCCGCGGCGCAAGCACCCCGCGCGGTATCGCTCAGTGCCCCCGGGCTCCCTCCAGCCCCTACGCCCCGGAAGGCTCCAGGAGAAGGGCACCGGGGCCGCCCGTTGCCCCCCCTGCAGCCACGGAGCCACCGCCATCCTGGTACGCACGCCCCTGCTCCGGTGGCAGGAGGCACCTCCCCGCACGTCCAGGATGGGCCGGCAGTAGCGAGCGCGGACCCTCACTTCGAGCGCCACGTGCCGGTGCCGATGCCGACTCTAGCCCGGACCCCGCGCCACAGCCTCACCCAGATCGCCAGCAGCAGCAGCCACGCCGGATCGGCCCGCGCCATCCCCGCCGCCGCTGCCCACGGCCGGCTCTGGTCTACACTCGGGCTCCCGCGCTCGCAGCTCCGCCGGGTCCAAACGCCACCGCCACTTCGCAGCCGCTCCCCGCCTCCTAGTTCCCGGTGCCACGTCTGCCAAAGCATGCGCACCAGGCGGGGTGAGGCGGCTGGGCAGAAGTGCTTGCTGGGAATTGTAGTTTGCAAAAGGCTGGGCTGGAAGACCCGCTGGCGTGGACTTGCCCCCACGGCCAAGTAGAATGTGAGTGGAGTAAAAAATGGTAAGGGAAGACAATTAATTTGAGGGATTACTTGTGTCTAGAACTTTAGAAGTTACCTCATTCAGCTCACAGAGGTGAGTTTTATTTTCCCCACTTTGAAGATGAGAGTCAGCCCTGAGAACTTTGTTTGTGGAGGATCGGAAAAGCCCTCATGCCTGCCTCCCAGGCTTCCATCCACTTTTTCTTTTTTGCATTTGGAAAAACCTTTATTGAGATGTTAGAAAACAGTTTGGCAGTTCTTCACAAAGTTAAATATAGATTACCAAATGACCCAGCACTTTTGCCCTGCTCATATACCCAAATGAATTGAAAACAGGTATTCATACAAACACTTGCATATCAATGTTGATAGCAACATTATTCACAATAGCCAAGAGGTGAAAACAACCATCCACTGAGGGATAAGTGGCTAAACAAAATGTAGTGTGTCCATATAATGGAATATTTTTCAGTCATGCTACATTGGATAAACCCTGAAAATATTATGCTAAGAAGCCAGACATAAGATGACATATTCTATGATTATCTATATTTTTTTAGATTTTATTCATTTATTTTTAGAGAGGGGGAGAGAGAAAAAGAGGGAGAGAAGCATCAGTGTGTGGTCGCCTCTGGCATGCCCCCCACTGGGGACCTGGCCAGCATCCTAGGCGTGTGCCCTGACTGGGAATTGAACCCGCGACCCTTTGGTTCGCAGGCCACCACTCAGTCCACTGAGCCACACCAGCCAGGGCTACATTTTTATAAAATATCTAGAAATAGGTAAATCCATAGGACAGAAAGGAGATTAGTGGTTTCCGGGGGCTGGGGGGAGGAGCGAATGGGAACTGACTGCTCAGTGGGTACAAGATCTCCTTTGGGGGTGATGAAAATATTTTGGACCTAGACAGAGATAACCATTGAACAACATTGTGAATGTACTAAGTTCCACTGAATTATACATTTTAAAATGGTTAATTCTCTATGTTACGTGAATTTTACTTCAATTTAAACATTTTTTAAAAAAACTTGTATTGAACTTATACTAAAACAATCATGCATGCAATCAGTTACTCATTCAGGAATATTTATTGAATCCTACCACATCCTGAGTCTCAAGATGCACAGTAAGAAGATGTATATGCGCTTGTTCATGTCAGTGGGATCTTGGCTATTGCTGTCTTAAAACCCTACCATGGCTTCCCATTGCTCTCCCCAGCTGCTTCCCATGACCTGTCAGCCCAGCATGCTGTGGGCCTTGCCCTCTAGACCTCATCTTCTGCCTCTCCTCTGCCCTTGTCCGCGCAGATCCAGTCACACAGGCTATTATTTCCTGTTACCCACCCCCTAGAGCTGCTTGCACTTCAGGGTTAGTATTCTTCCTTTTCTTCCTGCCTCAACACTTTCCTTGGCCCTTGGTCTGACTGGCACCTTCACATCCTTCAGGGCTCTCCTATATGCCGCCTCCACCCCCTTAGAGAGGCCCTTCAAAGCAACTCATCAGGAGGAAATTTTACCTTCCCCACCCCACACGTCTTATTCTGTTGCCTGGGTTCTGTTCATTCCTTACCCAGCAATTAATGACAATCTGTACTTACTTACTTAGTTGTGTGATTCATTGCCTGTTGCTACAACTGGAATTTAAGCTTTACATCTTTCTTGGTTTCCACCTAACTTCAGAGCCTAGCACCTGACCTGAGCTTCAGGTGGTTCCCAGTGTTCTTTTTGGTGAATGATTGAAAGATTGGATGAGGTGAGGTGTTGGGGAGTTGCACAAATTCCTGAAGCTGGTTGGGGACCACTCTGCGTGCTCTGCTCTGCACCCTCAAGCTCATGATCTGCATGTGGGAAAATGGGCCTTTCATCTCTTCTCTGTTTCTCATTCTCGGTCTCTGTTTCTCAGCTGTCAAATGAAGTAGCCAGTGAGAACTTACAGCAACTGTACTCTCCTACATTGTCAGCAGCAGTGTATATTGGTTCAACCACTTTGGACAACAGCACATGTGCAAAATATACACAAAATTTTTTTAAAGAATTTTTTTATTGTTGTTCAAGTGTAGTTGTCTCCATTTCCCCACCACCACTCCCCCCACACCACCCATCCCCACCTTCCACCCTCAATCCTACCTTCCTCTGGCTTTGTCCATGTGTCTTTTATTTGTGTTTCTTGACGACCCTTCCTTTCCTGCTTCCCCATTATCCCCTCCTCCCTCCCCTCTGGTTACTGTCAGTTTGTTCTTTATTTCAATGTCTCTGGTTATATTTTGCTTGCCTGTTTGTTATTGATTAGGTTCCACTTATAGGTGAGATCATATGGTATTTATCTTTCACCACCTGGCTAATTTCACTTAGCGTAATGCTCTCCAGTTCCATCCATGTTCCATCCTTACCCTGCGAAGGGTAAGAGCTCTTTCTTTCTTTCTGCTGTGTAGTATTCCATCATGTAAATGTAAAATAGTTTTTTGATCCACTCATTTACTGATGGGCACTTAGGTTGCTTCCAGCACTTGGCTCGTGTAAATTGTGCTGCTATAAACACTGGAGTACACAGGTTCTTTTGAATTGGTGTTTATACAAAAATTTTTGTAGCAGCTTTATTCCTAGTAGCTGTTATAGGCTGAATTGAGTCCCCTCCAAAGCTTATACGTTGAATCCCTAACCCCCGGTACCTCAGAATGAGGTTATATTTGAAGATGAGGCTTTTAAAGAAGCAATTAAGATTAAATGAGGTCACTGGAATGAACCTTAATCCAATACGACTGGTGTCCTTTTTAAAAGGGGACATTAGGACACACACACAGAAGGGAAGACCTTGTGAAGATACAGAGAGAAGACAGCCATCTACAAGCCGAGGAGAGAGGTCCTCAGAAGAAACCATCGCTGCTGACACCTTGATCTTGGACTTCTACCTTCCAGAATTATAAGCAAATAAATTTCTGTTGTTTAAGCCACCCTGTCTATGGTACTTTATTGTGACAGCCTTGACAAATTAAATCAGTAGCCACAACAAGAAATAATCCAAATATCCTTAAAAAGAAAGATAAAGCCCTGGCTGGTGTGGCTCAGTGGAATGAGCACCGGCCCGTGAACCAACAGGTCTCTGGTTCAATTCCCTGTCAAGGCACATCCCTGGTTGCAGTTTCGGTCCCCAGTTGGGGGAGTACGAGAGGCTGATCCATTTACCTCTTATACATCCATGTTTCTGTCCATCTCTTCCTCCATTCCTTGCTGTGTCTCTCAAAATAAATAAATAAAATCTTTTTAAAAAGATGATAGATAGATAGATAGATAGATAGATAGATAGATAGATAGATAACCTTGGCCAGTATGACTCAGTTGATTGGAGCATAGTCCCAAAAAACAGAGGCTTTTGGGTTCAATTCCCAGTCACAGCACAGGTCTGGGTTGTGAGTTTGGTCTCAGTTGGGATGTGTGCAGGAGGCAGCCCCTCTAAAGTCAAAAAGCATGTCCTTGGGTGAAGATTTAAAAGAAGACAGATAAATAAATAATATTCTGCAATTAAAAAAAAAAAAGCTACAGGTACACACAACCACATGGATGAATCTCAAAACCATGATGTTGAGCCAAAGTAGCCAAACACACAAAAGTACGTATGTATTATTCCATTTACCTGAAGTTCAAGAAGAGGCAAGCGTGATCTATAGTGATAGAAGAAAGATGAAGGTTATCGTGGTGGCAGGGGTGGGGGAGGAAGAGAGATCAATAAGGAAAAAGTACGAACAAACCTTCTGGGTGCTCAGTACAGAAATACTCTATATCTTGATTAAATGATGGTGACATGATAGTCTACATATGTAAAAATTAATAAGCGAGCTGAATTATTTGAGCTATATGCTAAGATTTGTGCACTGTACTGTATGTACATCATAGCCCGATGTTTTAAAAGTCCAAAAACTGAAAGGTAAGGTGAATCAAGTTATCTACAGGATCCTTCATAACTCCTGTTTCTCCTCAGTCCAACAATAGCTAAAAGCTCCTGGGTCTGGAGGAGGGCTGAACTCTGCAGAAATATAACAACCAAAAGGGGAGAGCATCCAGGAGCGGAAGGAAGGAAGGAAGGAAGGAAGCCATGAGCCTGTGAGCCAGAGAACCAGAGGACAAGGGACTGAGAGGAAAAAATAAAAATTGCCAGGAAAACAGGCCATTTCATTCTGCAATTGAAAGTAGCTAAAATGAGATTTATGGCCCTCCTGGGAATGTTTAACAATTCTAAGCGTCACTCTCCTTGAAATATTAGGGGAATAGCAGAGGGCAAGTGCTGTCCCTCCACCGTGACAGCCCTCAATGGGCACCATCCATTTCCCAGCAGCGCCCGCGGGGCCAGGACAGAGAAACATCTTGTCCTGCTGTTTGCTGTGAATTGTGACGCCACCTAATATTTGTGTAGCCTGTTCTCCATCATCTCAGCTGGGGTGGGGACTAGCATGATGACCATTTTTTGACATTCAAACATGGATGAGAATTGGCCAAAGAAGCCAGACACACACAAAAAATGTATTCTGTATGATGCCAAGGTACAGAAATGGCAAAAGTGATCTATTATCTTGGTTGTCCGGGTAGTGTTTACCTTGAGAGAAGAGTGTAGATAGTCACTGCAAGGGGTATCTGGAGGTGCTGGGGTTCTGTTACTCCATCTGAGTACAGGGCATCTGGGCATGTTCACTTGTGAAAATTCATCACACACATTCATGGATTTTGCTGTACATATGCTATATTTTAATAAGAAGTTTACAATATAAAAATAAGAGGAGGAGCCCTGACCAGTCTGGCTCAGTTGTCTGCACTTCAGCCCATGAAGAGAATGGTTGCCGGTTCAATTCCTGGTCGGGGCACGAGCCTGGGTTGCAGGCCCAGTCCCTGGCCCGGGCTGTGCAAGAGACAACCAATCGATGTTTCTCTCTCACACTGATGTTTCTCTTCCTCCCTTTCCCCCCTCCCTTCCCCTCTCTCTAAAAATAAATAAAATTTCAAAAATCTTTTTAAAAAGAGAGGAGGAATGAGATGGAAAGAAAGAAAAGTCAGTTCCAAACAAGGAAGGTGGAAGGAGGAGTGAATTCCTAAGAAGAGACAGCTAAAAATCATTCCGTGATCCCTGCCCCTTGGGTGAGCACAATGCCCCCCAGAGAGGGACCAAGCACGACCACTCACAGTTCCCAGGACCCCATGTGCTGCTCACAGGTTTTTGCCTCTGCTCATCGAGTCTGCTGGCCTCAGCTCCACCTGCTCCGCCCTCACTCCCCTGCCAGACAGATACCTACCCCGCTGGGCAAACCTCCAAAGCCTCTTGTGACACGCATCGCTCTCCCACCAACACCCCCACCAGTCTGGGCCTACGTGTCCCTCCTCTGTGCTCCCACAGTTTTCTGGTTGGAACGGGGTTAAGAGCATAAACTGACAAATTCATAGACACAGAAAGTAGAACAGTGGTTTCCAGGAGCTGGGAGAAAGGAGAATAAGAAATTATTGTTTAATGGGTACAGAATTTCAGTAGGATGAAAAATAATAAAGATGGCAAATTTCTACGTTATATCTATTTTACCACAACTTTTTAAAAATTTATACTATAAAAAAGGAATTGTGAAAATTTCAAAATAAATAAATAAAAGAACAAGGCTCTTCAGTTGAAAGAAAAAAGATGGTTAAATGGTAATTTTTATGTTACACAGGGTCCAGCAAAAGTAACACCTGCTTGAGTGTGATTGGTAGGGTAATAATATGGGTGTAATAATTTATACTTTTAATTTGAACATTCCACCTAAAATGTCATATGTGCTTGAGTGTGATATTGTTATGTTACAGAATTACATGCTTATGATCTTGTAATAAAAGGTTTTGTAACAAAACAGGGATGTTCTTTGTGCCGGACCCCGTATATATTTTACCACAATAAAAAAACACACAACATGAACCTTAGAAAGCATGAGTTTGAATCCCGTCCCTGCCACTTACCATCTGTGTGACTTTAGAGAAGTCACATGACTTTAGATCCCCATTCTGTAAAATGAGGATAATAATAGCACTTTCTTCTCAAGGTTATATTGAGGTTGAAATGAGATTATTATGCAAAATATCCAGCTAGCATTTGTACTGGATGAATATTTTTGTCTTCTTTGATAGCCCTGTTCATGTAGGTTTACAGTTGTTCAAATTGAAAATAATATGGTAATTAAGAAATAATAAAAGAATAAACTGTGTTTCACATACTCAAACTGTGAATCTATTTTTGTCCCACACTGTTTATTATAATTTTCTATAGTGTCCAGTTTTTTAAAGATTTTATTTTATTTATTTTATGTATTTATTTTCAGAGAGGGGAAGGGAGAAAGGAAGAGAGGGAGAGAAACATCAATGTGTGGTTGACTCTTGTGTGCCCCCTCCTGGGGACCTGGACTGCAACCCAGGCATGTGCCCTGACTGGGAATTGAACTGGTGACCCTTTGGTTCACAGGCCAGCACTCAATCCACTGAGCCACACCAGCCAGGGTTATAGTGTCCAGTTTCTTAACCACCTTAACCCCCATACCTCAACACCCCCCCCACCGCCCGCACACACAGTAGATGTGAACTCTTGAGGACGAAGACTACATCTGGTTTTCCTTGCTTATCTTCGCACCCTCCAGTGATCAGGCCAGTGCCTGGCACATAGTAGGGGCCTATTAAATGTTTGAAATGAACTTTAACAAGCGGGTTTAACAAAAGAAAACCTTCTCAACATTAATATGGACAAACAGCAGAATATGCTGCTCAAGTAATTTTAAGACCAAAAAAGAATCCTCACAGACCTGGGCTGGAGTATGTTCTCCCAAAAATGGTATAGGGGGGAGAGCTTCAGGGTGTCTCTGCCAGTGCCTGTTTCTATGGTAGGCCTGGAAGTAGTGTAGTTGCTTATTGAATAATAATTAGCTACCCATTATTGGACATTGATTGAACTTCATCATAGACTCATTTGCAGGGGTTCCCTCTGACATTTCATTAAGAAAACATCACATTAAGAAGCCCAGTTCTCAAGTTAATAAGAGCACTTTCAGCTTGTCCTCTCTGGTATTGATCCTTATCTTTTCCAACTGCCTCTCCCTCCTTTCCACCTGTCTGTCCTGGGTCCAGCTAGCAGGCTGTTTAAACCTGCTAAGCAAACCCCTTAATCTTCAGTTAGAACAAATTGTCCTCCCCATGTGATTCCCTCCCTCCAACCCTATCCAGCAATCCCAGCCAGGCCCCTCTGTCCTGTGCTTCTAAGGCCCCTGTAGAATTCCTGGACCCTGAGTGAGACCACAGTGCCCTGAAGGTGTACATTCTGACTTCTCTGTCCTGGTCAAAGGATCTTCTAGAGCAGGGGTGTCCCACCCACAGCCTACAGGCCCCATGTGTACCAGGATGGCTATGAATGCGGCACAACACAAACTTGTAAATTTACTTAAAACTTAAGAGATTTTTTTGTTTTCATTAGTGTTTGAGTGTTTAATGTGTGATCAAAGACAACTCTTCTTTTTCTGGTGTGGCCCAGAGACGCCAAAAGGTTGGACACCTCTGTTCTAGCGAATTATACCCCTGACATCCTAAATGACTTTTTCACTTTTTCTTTTTTTCTCAGAATTTAGCTCTCTAAGTTAGCTTCAGCTACAGGGCCCCAGTCTTTGGCTCATCAAAAAAAGAAAGAAAGAAGAGGACTTCCGGCCAAGATGGAGGCGTAGGTAGACACACTGTGCCTCCTCGCACAACCAAGGGAGGGAAAACAACAATTTAAAAACAAAAAACAACCAGATATGGCAGAAAAAACAGCTCTTTGGAAGTCCCACAACCAAGAAGTTAAAGAAGACACGTTCATCCAGACCGGTAAGCGGGGCGGAGCTGGGCGGAGAGTGCTAGGCAAGCAGGTGGTTTGTGGTTTGTGGAGCAGTACCGGCAATGCTGCAGCTGCCCGGAGAGACCCGCGTTGGGCGCACTCGGAGAAGCCCACGGCTGGCTGACCTGGGCTTACTGGGGCTGAGACTGGTGGACCAGGCGGTCCCTCATATGCACGCAGATAGACCGGGAGGAAAAGCTGGGGAGCAGAGCAGAGCATGAAGCCCACCAATGCAGGGAACTAAAGCCTCAAACCACCGATTGAAAACAGCGTGGGGGTTGAGGCAGCGGTGGGAGGAACTCCCAGCATCGCAACAGAGTTCACTGGAGAGACCCACAGGGATTTAGATCTGCACAGGCTCACCCACCCAGGAACCGGTGCAGAGGGGCCCAATTTGCTTGTGGGTGTCTTGCAAGGTGACTGGGAGCCAGCGGAGATGGAGAGTGGAGCAAGCGCCATTGTTCTGTCTCAGGCACTGCCCTCACAGGCAGGTCATAACACCGAAAGGTGGGTTACCCTGCCCTGGTGAACACCTAAGGCTCTGCCCCTTAAAGTAACAGGCACACCAAGAGAAAAAAAAAATGGCCCAAATGAAAGAGCAGATCAAAACTCCAGAAAAAATACAACTAAGCCACGAAGAGATAGCCAACCTATCAGATGCACAGTTCAAAACACTGGTAATCAGGATGCTCACAGGATTGGCTGAATTTGGTCACAAATTAGATGAAAATATGAAGAATACGCTAAGGGAAATGGGGGAAATGTACAGGGAACCAATAGGGATGGGAAGGAAAGTGGGACTCAAATCAATGGTGTGGACCAGAAGGAAGAAAAAACATTCAACCAGAAAAGAATGAAGAAACAAGAATTCAGAAACATGAGGAGAGGTTTAAGAAACTCCAGGACATCTGTAAACATCTGAACATCCAGGTCATAGGGGTGCCAGCAGGAGAAGAGGAAGACCAAGGGATTGAAAACTTATTTGAACAGATAATGAAGGAGAATTTCCCCAATCTGGCAAAGGAAATAGACTTCCAGGGAGTCCAGGAAGCTCAGAGAGTACCAAAGAAGTTGGACCCAATGAGGAACACACCAAGGCACATCGTAATTACCTTACTCAAGGTTAAAAATGAGGAGAGAATCCTAGAAGCAGCAAGAGAAGAGGAGACAATCGCCTACAAAGGAATTCCCATAAGACTGTCAGCTGATTTCTCAAAAGAGACCTTACAGGCAAGAAGGGGCTAGAAAGAAGTATACCAAGTCATGAAAGGCAAGGACCTACTTCCAAGAATACTCTATCCAGCAAAACTTTCATTTAGAATGGAAGGGCAGATAAAGTGCTTCCCAGATAAGGTCAAGTTCAAGGAGTTCATTATCACCCAGCCTTTATTATATGAAATGTTAAAGGGATTTATATAAGGCATGGAGGGATATTAACAGGGGAGTGGGAGGGGAGAGAGGAGGAGAAAGTACAGAGAATAGGTAGCATAAACTGTAGGTAGAAAACGGACAGGGGGAGGTTGAGAATAGTATGG